>JAVTVY010004286.1:0-39212 GCA_036873755.1 Hanleya hanleyi | reverse complement strand
TGTGCTTCGAAGAATGTAACATATGTATATCACATCTTATATTGACTGATAAACTAGAATGGGCTTAACTCTTGGTAACTATAGGAGACCTTGAAACAAGAGGCTAGTAAGTCACATATCCCACACTGAAATCGACAATGTATCCAACACGGGAGAACTCCACGGGACAATTGCCATATACATGTATATTTCTGACTATTTCAACCTAACACAGCTGAATTGGATTCAGTTTTGGGAGACGGTGACTTTGACCTATGAGAAATTGCTCTCAATATGATTGTCTCCTCTTTGCCATGCGAGTAAGGTATACCCAAAGTTTGGTACCAATCCATACCTTGAAACTAGAGATATCGCACGGAAAACAAATGTTAATGGATAAATAGACGGATAGATGGACAGAACTCACCATCGTATTTCACGACCACGCTTTTACAGGCATATGAAAATGTGACTTTAATGATTTCTTGATATTGGGGTCACAGTGACCTTTGACTTTGACCTAAATTTTGGTACATTGGAGCGATATGCAAGAGGTGGGAAAAATTGACGACGTATGGCGAATAAAAAGCAACCATATGACTCTACAGGAAAGAATTCGCGACACCCAACATTCAGACTCGAGAATACGGAGGGATCTCGGACGTAGCCTTAGTATCTCAGCCGCGCTTTTATTGCAGATGTTCATGTGGGAACTATGAAGTATTCACACGGCCCCTAGTACCGGCTTAAGCGGAATTAGATACGCTAGATCGGGAGCTCTGATGACAGATCAGCTCAAACAACTCATCTGATGTTAATGGATGAGCACCATGAACGTCTGATGGAGTAAACGCCTTAACATGGGGAACCTGGTAAATGCAAGAATACCTAGGAACACTAACCTGTAAAATCTTACATCGTACGGCTTAAATTTCCCACCGAAAAAATAAACCTACATATATTTGTCGAGTGACATTTACAGAGAGCGGGCCTCGGGGACTAACAGCCCACCAGCAGAATCCTGCCATATACAGGTAATAAATTGGAGCGATATGCAAGAGGTGGGAAAATTGACGACGTCTGGTGACTAAACAGCAACCATATGACTGTACAGGAAAGAATTCGCTTTTATTGCAGCTGTTCAACATAACTCGGATTTCACAACATAACTCGGAATTATAACTATACAGTGCAAACGACACTTGTCGAAATCGGAAGAAACGAGCCAATATTCGAACACAATGGTACCATCGCCCATTTTCTTATAGGCGAGAAGGGGAAGTAACAAACCAGTCTAGTCGATATTGCGCGTGGAATGTTCTAAATTCCTCTCCGAATTGTCCCTCAATGTATGTAAAGACGAGTTTGAAACAGGAGACACTGAGCTCTGTAATATGGTCTTCATTTTTGATAAGGTTATTATGAATCATCTTAGAAGATCGGATATACGAAATGCCTCGAAGAGAGTTTAAGATGAAGAAAAAATAAAGTTAGCGTGATTTTATCGACTTAATGATTTCGTCGTATATTTGGACTTGCTCTTTGTATCCATTATCTTGGATTTCTTCAAGGAACTGAATATAATGATGTGGTAACTTGGCTTGTTTTGCCCCTCGAATGATAACATCCTTGTACTGTGGGGATGGTTTGGGGCTTTCCTCGTACGAGCTGCTAAGCTGATACGCAAAGCACTTGTGTGCATCGCCATTTAGCGTGGTAACGCTAACACTGAATTCGCGGTATTTCCCGAGATGTACTTCCTCTGCTCTGAAAATAAAATAACATCCATGAGTTACTCCGAGAAATATTCCACTTTCTTACACCTTCACCACAAGCATGATTAAATGAAAATGAGAAAACATTTATACAAAGCAGTATTGTTCCATAAAGTCAGGTCTCATAACATGTCAGTTTGGGGATGACAGTTTGGGGATGACAGTTTGTTAGAAAAACGCAGAAATTGGTGCCGTAGGGAAGATCCTGGTCATTCCTTGACATAAATTAGCCCTACAATCTATCGAGCGCAATGCGCGAGGGCCACAAACACACACACACTAATTACCAGAAAGTAAGAATGCTTACAGTTGTGTCTGGTCAACACGTTCGCCCATCGGCAATAAAGTGCACCAGTATGCTCTAAACACAAAGACACATACTAACAGGTCACTACCACAAGCCGTTCGACAAAGATATCAGGGGCGTAGAAAGGTTTCGGAAGATGGGGGGGGGGGGGAGGGGGTGCACAACTATTGCTACTATCCCGGGCAAAGTTAGGGGTGCGGTGGCATCCCTCACCCCCCGGAAAATTTTGAAATTCTATGCATTCATTTCCCACAATCTAGTGCATTTCTAGCGGTTGTTTGAGGTAAGAATTTTCACCATAAACTTGACAATTTAACAGCTCCAAAAAGCCATTAAAAATAATTTAAAAGCTTCACATTTTAATTTATTCTGCATCCTAATGGGGATATATTTATAACAGATTATACAGTTTGGGAATTTAAATGTTTACCATTTAAAGTTTCCCATTCGAGAACACCTAAAGTAAGCTACAGTAACCTGTTCAAACAGGAACAAATTTTTGTTTTATTTAATCCACGATACTTGATTTTATTAAATCCATAAAATGCCTGGCGTTGAGTGTATTTATCACACCCCCAGCAGCGTTCGTGACGAAAATGTATTGGCGGGGCACACAGAGTGCTGTGCCTCCCACATTTAAAAGTGAAGCCTCGAGGCTGAATTTCTTAGCTGGGAAGGCCTCGTGTAGGTTGGAGATCGAACATTGGCCTGCTTCTTGCCCAATCACATAATCAGTCCCAGTTGATGTAGAGTACATTTGTGTCGTGATTTTGGCTTACCTATCCAATTCGATCTTATCTGCATGCGTGACCTCCCACAGAACACCCCAAATATGGCTACCGGGGCAATGGCGGGCAGTCGCCTTGCACCCTTTCCATTCCTCGCTGTAATAGTCAAAGCATAGCTCATAATCCTGCAGAGTATGAAAAAAAAGTTATTAGTCACGATCGTTTTCACATGGGCACACTGCGCAACGCTTTTATCTGATATTCATGGATCCGATTTCGTGCAGAATGGGTTACACGAAACACGAAGGCCAAGATACTACTCGGGCCCAAACCGTCCAACATCAACATGGCTTCTGCCATAGATTGTGTAGTTTTCGGAACATCCGGGGCCTTGAATTGGACGACAGGGTTTGGCGAAAGGGTTCACCAATAATGTCTTCGTCTCCGTCGCCGGCTTCAAAGTTTGAATTAGTGAACGTGCATGACGCAATGCTCTTCGTGAATTGCGGAGGATGGTGTCTTGTTGGCTATTTATAGGCGAACACATGTTGACGCCATTGATCTTTATGAGGCGTTCAAACACGGATTTCGTTTGAGCGATCGCTCTGGAGTAGGCCGCTGCCCAGCTCATGACCGGGGTTTTCAGCATTGACGTTATTCGATCGATCTCCATATGAACCAGATCCTTGTCCAGCGATTTCGTATTGGCCACGAGGTTGAGATACTGTTGACGTAGGGACCGCCGTAGTCTGAGTGACTGCGCAATTCCTCTAACCAATAACCTCGCCGTCAATCGGCGTTCCTCGGGTATGTGCGCTCTTTGGTCAACGAACAGGTATTCGTACGGACGACTCCATGCAATAGTCGATGTTCTTTGGATAAATTTGACTTCCGGAAACGCGGATTTGTGCGGTCTCGATGGGGTTGGTGAACAGTGCCGTATCTCTGTACGCTTTTCATTGAAGAAAGAAATTCTGCGTCAAATACATCGCAAACCGATGCCGGTGATGGAATCATTTGGTAAATAAGTCAGCGATGTTTGAATCGTCCTTAGATACACCCATAAAATCGCCTAGTGCTACCAAGTTGCGCAAGGAAGGATCCTCGACGGACGTACACATCGTGACAGAAGTGGATGAGGTCGCCGTCGATTCGCCACTCAATACTCTTTTGAATTTGGTTCTACCACACCATTGCTTCGACAGACTAATGGCAGCCGATTGGGGTTGTGTCGTTCACTATCACATACATCCCCGACGCTTTCGAGGATTTCGACTCGCTGGTCATACACGTGGAGGAAGACCTTGGGGATAAGGCTGAGAGATGCTCCGTCATCATGAAGTAGACAGACAGTTCAGGGTCGATGCTCGTGGTAGTCAGGAATGATGGGTGGGCCAGCGCGCGCCGTGGAATTCTCTGTCGTCCTGCATTCACTCATTGCTGGGAACTATGATGCACACCGCGCGAAGGATCCGGATGTGCGCACTGCGCGCTGACCCGAAAATGCGCACGGTGCAGGCGCGGTAACCTGGAAATGACCTTCGACCCCCAACCCCACAGTCATAAAAAATAAGTCAATACTAAGAAATTTTTTTTCTTCCTACTACTAGCGCATGTCGCACTTTTCCTTTTGTGGTTTATTAAGAACTGGGAGTGGATTTTGAAATCTCGAAATGTCAGAGTAGGCCAACCATGTCCCTGTTATTCATACGCAAACGTATTAAGATACACTAAAAACATTGAGTGAAATTTTGATTCAAAATAACAACAGTTGATGGCAATAAAGATGGAGGCGGTGGAAAAATAAAGATTTACGAAAACTTCAATTTGATACCACAACTAGGTTTAGATATACTATTCACTTTTTATCATTTAGGTGCAAAGAACTTCACTTGATATTTTGGCAGGGTAAAGGTCAGCTCTTCTTTGAGACAAAAGAGGAGAGAATTTCCTACATTAAAGGGCATTCTTTACCCATGAATTCAACAGATTACGAAAGAGTTTGCATTTCAGCTAAGATATAGTTAGTTGTTCTGCATCTCATCGTCAGATTATTTCGGTGATGATAGAGTAATATCTTAGTTACAGCTGATTGTTGTGATAAAAGCCACTGAAATATCTTCATACAATCTGACATTCTAGGCCGTCATATCTGATTAGAATGGGGCAGTTACCACCAATTAGGAGCAGCTGGTAAAACAAGGTTATTGTTCAGAGGTCTCTATTCGAGTTTCCCAAGAACACATGGATAATAATGATAATTTGACATACGGCACCGTTATGATTCTCAATACATCAACGGATTCATTCGCTCACCTGCAGTTGGGCTTGTCCAATAACTTTGGCCTGTGTAGTTTTGCCAACTGTATGATACACACGTTCTACTAATAAATTACTTGCAAAGGCAAAATAATTGAGTTTTCCAGTAGCCATTATGAAGGAAGAATGGAGATGAGAGAGCTGATTATCACGCGTCTTAAAGATTTATATGGAAGCCCGATGCGGCCCCTATAGCGTTCTCGTACTTTCGACTCTTTCAATAAATTATGCTGGAACTGAATGAAGTTGGCTCCGGTCGGACTGGGTCTGAGAAATCTGCTGTATTTGCTGAGTGTTATATATTTTGTATATGTATGAATTGCCCACGATATTGAGAAATCTGTAAATGTCGAAGACGACATTTCTGGGAGAGGGGACAGTGTCACACGACTATAACATGGACGCCGTTCCGTCCGTGGAATTGTTTATTCTAATACATATAATTGTAACTTACCATGCCAAGGTGCACATTTCGAACGATAAGAAATATTCATTAATTCCTTTCTTATGTGACCCATGTTTATCAATGACCCACGTCCGTCTGATCTATTCATATGTTCAGTTTAGAAATACAGCTGTCCTCGCGCAGAGTTCGGGCCGTTTAGAAGTTCACGTAAGATGACATGAACTTTACTGTCTAAGAAAGTCCTTGTGAGAAGCGCCTGACATTTACTCTATAATTACTAGAATCTGGAATATAATACATTATTGGCTTTAGCGCGGTCATTGGCTATTGATTCACAAACACGATGTTTCACGTTGTAGCTGTGACCGTACCAATGCAGTCTTCATGATTGTATTTTACAGGTGCATGACACGGAATAAATCTTTTGCAGTCTCCATAATCGGATGTGTGTCGTATTTTCTCGTTCTCGAACTGTAATGACCTAGTCCGCGTCCCCACGCTCTCAGTTATGGTTTTGATTGTACCCACTAGTGTAGTGGCGCGCCTGACATGTTTGCAGTTGAATACATTTATGTGTGCAAGTAAATATCATCGTTTGTGTGTTTCCATCAAGTACTACAACACGACATTTGGCGACGAGGATGGGATACGAACAGTCCCCTGTGACACGTCAAAAAGGCGAAAGAGCGAGATTAATATCTCGCACTTTCCTCTTTTTGAACCACAGACAAGAATTCGAAAGAGCCAGGTTTCTACGAAAGCCGAGGGTTCGGAAGTCAGAAGTCAGAAGTCAAAAAGTAAAACTGTAAAGAACCCTCTCGGCTTTCGTAGGTTTCGGTATGAAACTGCGATGGTTCGAAATCGTATCGTACTCTCGCTCTGTCGACTTTTTGTCAATCGTTCAAAAAGTCAAAATTACGAGATTAACCAAGCACTTTCGATTCTTTAGCAATGGGACAAAAATTAATCTCGCACTTTCGCTTTAACCCGATTCAAACCGAAACGCGGAAGTGCAATGTTACCGTTATTTGATATTTTTGTCGGATTGAAAAAAAAAATCGAAAAAACGAGATTGTGTGGGACCGCCTTAGTCTTCCATAGTTTAAGACAACCTTGTTGTCTTCAGACTTGGCTATTGTATGCTCTGTTTCGTGATCATGAAGTATGGACCAACTAAATCAGTACAGATAAGTCAATTGTATACTGTTCTCAAGATTGTATTACCGTTACATGTAATAAGATACAGCGAAGAATATATATATGACGTTTATTTGATAGCCCTACTATCCAACGTTAGTAGTATACAGCGAGGATATCCGGTCCCATTGACCTCAAAATCGCTTTTAGTCGGGAGGGGTGCAAGGTTGGTCAAAGGTCAATGAGTGCACTTGAGCATGTACTGACCTGTATCCTCTCATCCCGTCCATTATCTGACCTTGCATCATGTTTAGACATGTGAGGGGATTCCTCCGCGGTGATGCGGTCTGGCGATGATGCGGTCTGCCTCCGCGGACAGAAAGTAGTCCCAAATACGTGGGTTTTCATGAGAATGTTCGGCAATCTCCAGGGGCGAGAGGGGCCCCTCTTCCAGGGCCACCCAGTCATGGGTGGGTGTATGTAAATTAGGATTTGTCCCGAAAATATAAAAAGCGGAACACGGACTTTACCCTTAAAATAGGGGAAAACTCTTATCAACCCTATCCCAAAAGGCTAATATCGGTCCCTGGCTTATTGGGGCGTGCTGAGAGATGTAGGGTGGGGGAGTGGGTGTATGTAAATTTAGGATTTGTCCCGAAAATATAAAAAGCGGAACACGGACTTTACCCCTACAATAGAGGAAAACTCCTATCAGCCCCATCCAAAACGTCTAATATCGGTCCCCGGGCTTATCGCGGTCTGCCTATCAAGTCATGGGTGGCTGTATGTAAAATTAGGATTTGTCCCGAAAATATAAAAAAACGGAACACGGACTTTACCCCTAAACTAGGGGAAAACCCCTATCAAGGGCGTATATTGACACCCATTGACCTTTGACCTCCAGTATAGAGTGCCTATATTCTCTATCATTGACCTTTGACCTCAAAAATTTACATATCGTGACCTTTGACAGCCAATCATAAGCGAGTATTTTGACCTCGTCTTACTGTATGGAATGTATGTACTGACTTGGTTCTGGGGTTTCTTCATCACGGTTGTGCGCAGATGTGTGGTATGACGTCACTTCCGGTCTGCGTGAATCGGGCGTGACCTGGGTATATGGGATGCATGTACTGACTTGGTTCTGGATTTTTCACATCACGGGGAGGTCACGTGATCAGTTCAAGGTCATATTCAGTATAGAGTGCGTATATTGACTACCATTGACCTTTGACCTCAAAAATTTGCATATCGTGACCTTTGACAGCCAATTAGAAGCGAGTATTTTGACCGCGTCTGACTGTATGGAATGCATGTACTGACTTGCTTCTGGGGTTTTTCCATCACGGTTGTGCGCAGGTGTGGGTATGTCGTCACTTCCGGTCTGCGTGAATCGGGCGGGACCTGGGTATGGGGTGCATGTACTCACTTGGTTCTGGGTTTTTTCCATCACGGAGAGGTCACGTGATCACACTAGTTCAAGGTCATTTGAATGGTAGGAATGCATGTACTGACCTGTTCATTCATCCGGGAACTTGTTTTCATCCTGGTCATTCATTGTAGTGGGTCTGCGCAAGTGTGTGACGTCACATCGGGTTTCACTAAAACTACCTCCGAACACAGAAAAGTTCCAATTTTCGCTTAGACGTATGGTCCGGGTTTTCCATCCAGGTTTTCCCAGGCCCGGCTCGGCCGCAGCCCGCGCGGGTTATCCGGCCGCACGCCTGCGCGGCATCACCGGAAGTGCGCGGGTGAATTTCGGGTTAAAAGGGCACATCCAGGTCAAAAGGTTAAATGTCCCCCTTCCGGCAAGGCTCGGCCCTCTCCAAGCCAATAGATAGCCTTTATCCATCCTTCCGAAGCATCCGTGTATAGAGGAGGGTCTCCGACAATATTACCATCTATTTATCCATGTTAAATGGCCAGTGGGGAACCCCCAGTCTTTCCCAGAACCGTATTGGCACGAAAAAATACATGAAACCATGGAACTTATTGTAATAAACTTAACCTATAGGTGTTGGACCAGTCTCCACTCGCCGTCTTCCTGGTCTTTACCCTTAACCGCTGACATGAGCTTTAACTTTTAACCTTTTAACCTTTAATAGCCGCATGTAAACACACCCATAGCGCTTCCTCCAGCGCGGATGTGCTGTGATGGAGGGGCTAATAAAAGGATTGACCTGTAATCTAATCTGTTGTTGTTGTTGCTCTCTTTTTGGACTAACCAATCAGAATAGTACGTATCACGGACAACACCCGTAGAGCTACGTATAGGCGCGCATGTCTGACATGGTCTATAAAACACGTCCCTCTGGATCCCACACCCCCATTCCTACGGTTGCAGAGCTATGACGGACACTCATCCCTATGCGACTCGCATTTTACAGCATGCGACCGTGGTTAATTCACTCACGGATTACCGAGCAGTGTTTCGGTCCATGTTTGCAGATGGGGACGACAACGAGGGGCGACGCCAGATTCTGAAAGAGTTCACAGAAGCGATCCTCGACAGAGTACACTCGATGGAGAAGTGTGCTATCACTCACCACTACTGGACTATGACAGCCATCCTTGATGCCCGGACTATGGACCACGAGCGCTCACGCCGGAACCAGAGACGGCTCGTTGGCCTAGTAATGGTCTTTGCCCTATTGACCCTGACGCTGTGCCAATGACAGCGACAGAAAAAGAACGGCTTATCAGAGCCACCACAGATGCTCTTATGGCAACCGATATATACGAGGGTCAGTCACAGTGTGCGTCATTCACCGTTCGTCATTCGGTCAACCATGTCACCAAGGGACCTGACCATAAATACGAGAGACAGATTGTGTGTCATTCAACGTTCGTCATTGGGTCAACCATGTAGCATTTGCTAGATCCTGTGTTAAATGTGATGAGTTTAATCAACGTCACAAAACATTGTTGCAGAAACTTATAAAACAGGGTTATTCCACCAAGCGCCACCACTCAAAGTTTCTCAAATTTGGCGATACATATCGCATGCTGATAGCAAAATACGAACGTAGCGTGCAAGATCTATGGCGCTACGTTTCGTAACTTGTGTCTAATTCCGCTTAACCCGGGGCTAGGGGCCGTATGAATCCATGTACTTCAAGATCCTCATGGTACTCATATGAACAGTCACAATCAAAGCGTGACTGAGATACATCATTCTTTAGATGACGACTTTACAACGAATATTATGGATTAAGAATACTGATCAGCGATGCGGATTTGATATTTTTGGAACATCATGATGTCTTGCCGGCATCATTGAAAACTGTTGACCGCTTCTCTCTTGCAGGAAACAAGCCTATGTTTATGTATGCAATGATTGTCTTTTTGAATTTGGTGCTAATACTGTTATGTGGAATATGGAATAGGTCTTTGGATTATGGACGCGGATATTCTCTAATGGACGACGGCTGGATTATGAATGACGGACTAGACGCTTGTAATGTCACCAGTCCTACGAGCCATCCTTTCCCTTACACCCCGGGTGGGGTTACATGTCTATGAAGATAAAGTCACCATACCGTGGAGATGTTTGCTGGTCGCGCGCTGAGACCGTATCGAATACGGTTACGCTAGGGCTGGACCAAATTTAAACGGGTGTTGAGCGGTGAGCTCGACGGAAACATCCACATAGACAATGCCATCTACGTACACCGTGGACCCTTCTTCCCACGCCTGGGCCGTTACCAAGACCCTACGCGAAGCTTCACCCTAGACCCCGATCTGTGGACAGCCTTCGAGAAAGTGGTGCCTATCGTGGACCAGCTGTTTACACCGGAAAAGCGGTCAGCTGTTCAGTTGGGCTGGGCTCGTACCCTGAGTGAAGCGGCGGCAGAACCCAACGAACAAATTACCAAACCCAGCGATGAAGCGGAGGCAGACGACGATGCCATTGATTATCCGGCTAGACTGTCAGCCAAGTAACATGACCACCCGATCCTTTGATCTCACGTCATAAACTTGTTCTCCCTATAAATACGAGAGACAGTCAAATCTTGTACCATTCACGTACTGACCATGACGGAGCATATAGTACGGGCGTTTCTCAGCTTAACACCCGAGGTTTTGCTGTACGTCTATGCGGATAAGGTCGAAATCATGAAGGAGGTGGGAGACATCTGTGATGCAGACCCTACACAACCGTGCCCGGCTCACATTCGTCTGTCCCGGGAGGGCTGGACCAAATTCAAACGGGTGTTGCCTGGTGAACTGGACGGCGATCTCATCCACTTGTGTCACGATGCGTACATCCGACGCGGCCCCTTCTTTGCTCAATTGGCTCGGCTAGATGGGGGTACAGTGCATTTTACCCTTCACCCTGTTCTATGGTCTGCATTGGAAGATGCCGTGGCAGATGTGGACCAAGTGCTTATGGAGGAAGAGCGGTCATCAGACGAGTTGAACTGGTCATTTACCATGGACAATGTGCTGGCAGAAGCCAACGAAGAAAATCAGAAAGAAACTCCGGCCCAAGATATACACGTTATAAATAAACGATAGAGCCAGGGTCCATCATCATTTGTCACCATGAAGAGCTGGGAGAAGGTGTTGGATGACTTAAACTACACTCTCGACAGTCCGGCGGCCTATAGTGCATTGTCGGCTCTCTATCGAGCGGCCAAACCCCAGGGGATACAACGTGCCCAAGTCCGAGATTGGTTAAAAAAACAAGACACCTATACCTTACATCGATCTGTCCGTCGCCATTTTCTACGGAACGGGGTCATCGTGGGTGGTATAGATGCCCAGTGGCAAGCGGATTTGGTCGATATGAGCGCCTTTGCCAAGCACAACGATGGGAATCGCTATATCTTGACGTGCATCGATATCCTGTTGAAGTATGCGTGGGTGGTACCCATCCGGACGAAAACGGGGTCGAATGTCATAGTGGCGTTCAACGACATCTTCAAGACCGGGCGCAAATCCTTGTATTTGCAAACCGACGAAGGCACGGAATTCCTCAACAGCCCGTTCCAACAGTTTCTGAAAGCACAGAAGGTGGTTTTCTTCCATACGTACAACGAGACCAAGGCTTCCGTTGTGGAAAGGTTCAACAGGACATTCAAAGGCCGCATGTATAAATATTTCACCTATAAGAACACAAGGCGGTACATCGATGTTCTCCCGAAACTTGTGAGTGGTTACTATCGAGCCCATCACCGGAGTATAGAGAGAGCCCCCATTACCGTGACCCAACGCAATGAAGCCCAAGTTCGGCGTGTCGTGTACCCCAGACAATCGCAGCGAACGCCGAAGAAGGTGTTCAAGGTCGGGGAGCCTGTACGGATCAGTGAAGTCAAAGGTCAATTTGAGAAAAG
This sequence comes from Hanleya hanleyi, assembly GCA_036873755.1. Lineage (NCBI taxonomy): Eukaryota > Metazoa > Mollusca > Polyplacophora > Lepidopleurida > Hanleyidae > Hanleya > Hanleya hanleyi. Next base: position 27,225 of record JAVTVY010004286.1, on the reverse strand, counting down.
TTACTTGCCCAACTGGAGCGATGAGCACTTCCTGATTAAACGCCGCCTACCTCGACAGCAGCGAGTCTATGAACCAACTTAGAACTTCAGCTGTGAGAGGCAGTCAAACCAGTCTACATACCTTCTCTACACCAGTCAACCCCGTGATGGAAAAAAGCCCAGCCATCACCACCACACCACGTGAGCAAGCCACATCGGGCTCCACACCGAGTATACAGTCCACATCGAGTTCTACACCAAGTACACCCACTACGTCTCAAAACCCACCGGATTTCATCACTCACAGTGAACGTCCATCGACAACGGCCACCGACGTTGTTGTTGTACCCACCACCACCCCAGTTCACTCGTACCAAATTTACAAGAGCGGGTTACCACGACAGCGGATACACCTCCAACCATGGACCCTCGTTGGCAGCATCCCTTCATTTGCGTCATCGCAGGACCGACGGGCTCCGCCAAAACGCACTTCGTCAGGAAGCTCCTTCAACACGTCGCCAGCATGATCACCCCACCCATTTCCCGAGTCGTGTGGTGTTACGGAGAATGGCAGACAGCGTATGTAGCAATGCCCCACATCACGTTCGTGGAAGGCCTACCCAACCTGGCCGATTTGGAACCGGATACTTTAGTAATTCTGGATGATCTCATGGCGGAGACGGATGCGCGGGTCACCCAACTCTTTACCAAAGGCAGCCATCATCGACGGCTCAGCATCATCTACATCGTGCAGGATCTGTTCAGTAAAAACAAAGAACATCGGAACATCAGCTTAAATGCCCACTCCAGCTGGGGTGTATGTCTGATGATGGGGATAATAAAAGAATTAATACCACATCATGGTTGACTTTGTCTTCAATATCCAGGAGGTAGGTAGATAAAAAGCAGAGAGTTGTGGGTTCTAGCATCAGTTGTACATGATGTCTGCGCGAGTACGAAAGCACGCCCCGATGCTCCGTGTATTGAAGGCGGCCCCACCCGAGTTGGTCCGAACCATTGTACGCGGTGCGGACCCTGACCTTGTACGCTGTCTGTGCGAGATCGGGTACAACCTGTTAAAAGGCAACGTACCACTGACTCCGGCTCAGAAGACCAAGTTGGCCAAGCATAAGACAGGTCTCCGAACCCTAGTCCAGAAGCGGGTCCCTCAAACACAAAAGCAAAAGGTGTTACAGAAAGGCGGCTTTCTCGGGGCCATCTTAGCACCGTTGGCCAAGCATAAGACAGGTCTCCGAACCCTAATCCAGAAGCGAGCCTCTCAAACACAAAAGAAAAAGGTGTTACAGAAAGGCGGCTTTCCCGGGGCCATCTTAGCACCGTTGGTCGCTTCCGTGTTGGGTCCGTATTCGGTGGACTCTTCGGCCGACAATAAACCACACGAAAAAAATGGTCCTCGTCGAACCACGGTTCCTTCAAAACCTCCAATCGCCCTACCCTGTTCCACCTACGGTGAAGACAATAAACACCCTCGATGAAGAGATGCAACAGATCTTACAAAGACCGGGGTTGAGCGACAGTGAGACAGTACAACGGTACAATGAGACGCTTCAACGGTACATGATGTTCATGGACCAATACAAAACCCTCTCTACCCCACCACCACCACCACCACAACGCGACACACCGCCGACCTCAGCACCGCTCCAACAGCCGCCATTACCAGGGGTAACACCCACAGCCCCACAGTGGGTCGAAGACGAAGTCCTGAAGAGTGTACCTGCATCGTTCAAGAAACAAGCTGGCCTGGTATTACAACGGATGAAACAGAATCCTAACATGACTTGGAATGATAAAGGCGAACTACTGGTACAGAATCAGGTGGTCCCCGGTGCCCACATGACGGATTTAGTGAATGACCTGATGCGTCAACGCAGGTCGCACACGGATCCTCGAGGATGGGAGATCTTCGCTCAAGGCTTGAAATACATGCATGTACCACAGGAATTGGTGGGGAACCCCCAGCGCTGGGCCTGAATGCAGCGCACCCAGCAATCGCCGAGTGGCCCACTACCTGCTTGGGAAGTCGAGTGGGACCGGAGTCACCCCCAAAACACCACAACGACGGGCACCTTCTTTTCACTCCTTTAAAAAACTACCTTTGATCAAGAAATCCCATATCTCCAGAGCCGTGACACGTAGCAAGTCACCGCGACGAACACGACGCCGGACACAACCGCCCAAGGCCTGGAACACATATTAAAACCAACAGCAGCAGCAGGACAGCTCAGTCGCCATGTTTTACCTCACCCTACCCAGTAATAGTTCGCTGGATGTGTTTCCTGACAACACCTTGGCCAAGTACGTAACCCAATTACCGCAACCATTGCATTTACCTGGACGATGAGAATGTGGCCTCGTGGATATCCAATACCCTTACTCGTGGTACAACGTGCGAGCCAATGAAGTGTGGTACGAGGTGACCTACGAAGGAAAAAACACCCAACTCACCCTCCCCGAAGGCCAATACGATACCCCCAAGGAGTTCATGCAGGGGCTGACAAGACTGTTGCATTATAAGGCTCTACGGGAGATCACGAATACTTCAACACCCGTCAAATCCTTTCCCTTCAAGAATCACGTGGACTTCAATTACAACGCACACAACGACAAGGCAGAGATCTTCCTCTCCGCCAACGGGAGTGTCGTACTGAGTCCTATCCTACAGCAAATGCTGGGTCTCGCTCACCCGACCTACACGGGTCCATCTGAGGATCATGGCCAGATCCCGATGGATATTTAGTCGGGTATGTACGGACAAGCACATCGTGGGCGATATCAACACACCTCTGTTACGGGTGGTCTCCATTAAAAAGACGTATGGAGATCAAGTCACCCACAGTTTCACCCACATGCTCTACCTACCCGTACGACAAACCGACATCAACACTATCACGGTGGATATAAGAGATGACACGGGACGACCGGTCGCATTCGAACGAGGGAAAGTGGTGCTGACACGCACGTTCTCCCCACTTTGTATAATGAAAGTACCTTACGAGTGCGATACACGCAGCTATATGGATTATTATGCCCAACAGGCCGCGGGTGGCCTTCCGGTATTTGCAGGTGCACGCATGCAACGAGGACATGGGCTGGGGAACATACTCGGGAGTATCGTCAAAACGTTCCTGCCCTTGGTGACGCGTGGGGTGAAAGCGATCGGCAAACAAGCGGTACGCAGGGGACTACAAGTCGCCGGTGATGTCTTGGGGGGTACGGCACCCAAAGAAGCCTTGAAACGGCGGACCAAAGAAGCGAGAGGCGTCTTGGTGGCCAAAGCATAACGCACCGTAGGGAATAAAAGAGCTGCACCACCGAGACCACGCACCAGTCGACGACCGACCCAACGACGACGCACATCGAAGACCCAGGATATCTTTTCTTAAACATGTCCTTAATCCACGCAGGGTCCTGCCCCTCCACCAACAGTGAATTTGATTTGTGGACCGTCCCACCCACACAGACCAGTGCCGAACAAGGATTATGGGTGGAGCATCTCCCGCTCTTCAGCATCAACGAAACAGGGTCCATCGAGTTCACCATCAGTAATGCAGATACGGCCTATGTGGATTTAGCCCATACATACTTGTATGTGAAAGCCAAGGTCGTCAATGGGGATGGCTCCAGAATCGTTGAAGCTGCAACGGTGGGCCCGACGAATCTCTGGCTGCACGCTATGTTTTAAAAGGTGGATATTTTTATCAGCGGCAAACTCATCAGTGACTCGACCAACACGTACCCCTATCGAGCCTACATCGAGATGCTGTTGTCGTATGGACGAGAGGCTAAAGAATCTCAGCTGACAGCCGCTTTATTCTACCAGGACACAGCCGAGCACATGGACACGGTGGACAATGTGGGATATAACAAACGGAAGGCTTTCACCGCGAACGGCGTCTCGTGGATCTCATGGGTCGACTGCACGCAGACCTCTTCATGCAAGACTTCTTGAACAAGATCCCCATCAAAATCCGACTGATACGGGCGCCTCCGAGCTTCGCCTTGATGGCCACTAACGTAGAGAGGCATGCAGCTGACCATACGATTGTCGTCCAAGACGCAGTCCTGTATGTCCGAAAAGTGAAACCGAATCCAACCGTTCAATTGGGACACCTCAAAGCCTTGGAAACAAAACCAGCCCAGTACCCTATCCGACGTGTGCAAACCAAAGTGTTCTCTGTGCCTGCTGGAAATATGAGCACCAACAAAGAAAACCTGTTCCTGGGGGAACTACCCAAACGATTGATCCTGGCCTGTGTGGAAAATACCAGTTTCAGCGGAGCCTACCCAGAGAACATTTCAGCATCAATTTTGTGGCCCTGCATGTGGACGGATAACAGGTTCCAGTCACGGCCTTAACACCGAACTTTGGGCGCGGGAATTTCATTCGAGCCTATCAGAGCCTGTTTACAGCCACCGGTCAAATCAACCAAGACGAAGGGAATATGATCAGCCGGGAGGACTACGCGAACGAATACACGTTGTTCTGTTTCGATCTGACCCCAGCTTAGAGAACGACCATCAGCTGGCCCTGGCCAAGCAAGGCAATTTACGGTTGGAAATCCACTTTGCACGAGCCCTCGGGACCACCGTAAATGTGATCTGCTACGCCGAGTTTGACAACATCATTCAAGAGGACAAGGCGTGCAACGTCCTGTGTGACTTGATGAATGACTTGACTTGATGAATGACTTGGTGAACAGATGAATGACGGACCAGACGCTTGATGAGTGAATGACTTGATGAATGACTTGACTTGATGAATGACTTGGTGAACAGATGAATGACGGACCAGACGCTTGTAATTTTCCACCTAACATGGATAGAGACCAGTTAACCACCGTGCTAGAGAATGACCCAGGGACACGTATGGTCTTTCAAGGGGTGTTCGCCCGAGATGTGTTCCCATAAGACCGTATGTATCCTGCTGCTTACGTTCTCAACACGGACCCGATGGATCGGCCCGGTGAACATTGGGTGGGCGTGTACTTGACAGAACAGCAGGGCGAATACTTTGACCCGTACGGCCTGCCACCCCGCCATCCCGATTTAACAGACTTCATGGATCAAGGCACAGCGACGTGGTGTTGGAACAGTCAAACGTTGCAAAGCCTGACCAGTAGCGTGTGCGGACAATATTGCTTGTTTTACCTGTACCATCGATGCCGGGGAAGGACCGTATCTACCATCGTACAGATGTTTGACGAATACCCCAAGGCCGAGTACCGAGATGTACTCGTATATGACTGGGCCGCCGATCATTTCAATATACAGGCCCCGTTCTGGGCTTAAGTTCTTTCCCGAGAAGCCCCTCTGTTCTGGGCTTAAGTTGTTTCACGAAAAGCCCTCTGTTCTGGGCTCAAGTTCTATCGATTTCAATGTACAAGCCCCCTGTTCTGGGCTTCAGTTTTCACGTGGTTGTTCTCACGTTGTTGTTGTTATTTATTGTTGAATAAAAGACAAAATGAGATCTCACCAAAAAACCCTGTCTTGTGTGTTTTCTATATGAGCATAAAACAAGCGGCCAGGAAAGGCTATAACAGACATGTGGGGATTCAGTCAAACTGGCCTTGAACACCGTTGAGAAAGTAGCCAATCAGTGGCTTAGGATGGGGCCAAATGTAAACCATCAATGTCCAGAAAACAATGCAAGAGCATTGTAGTAAAATAGAGAGCCAATGAAATCTGCCCACAGACAAAGTACACGTTTTGGTCTAGGTTAAGAGCGGGCATTTCAGCACAGACATTTTGACGAGGAGTTACAAGAGCAACAAGTGGAGTGAAAAAAAATATAGAGGTTCGAGGTGCGGGTAAAGACCAGGAAGACGGCGAGTTGAGACCGTCCAACACCTATAGATTAAGTTTATTACTATAAGTTCCATGGTTAAATGTATTTTTTCCTGCCATTACCTCTATTTTACTGCAGTGCTCTTGCTTTGTTTTCTGGACATTCATTGTAGAGGTTCGCGGTGTGGGTAAAGACCAGGAAGACGGCGAGTGGAGACTGGTCCAACACCTATAGGTTAAGTTTATTACAATAAGTTCCATGGTTTCATGTATTTCGTGCCAATACGGTTCTGTGAAAAACTGAGGGTTCCCCACTGGCCATTTAACATGGATAAATAGATGGCAATATTGTCGGAAACCCTCTATAAATGGATGCTTCGGAAGGATGGATAAAGGCTATCTATTGTCCCGAAGATGACCGGGCATTGCCGGAGATGACCGGACATTGCCATCCACCAGGGGCGCCACCAAACCACGTGACCTGCGCACTTCCGGTATTGCCGCGCAGGCGTGCGGCCGGATAACCCTCGCGCGGGCCGGGCCGGGCCGGGCAAAACCCGGATGGAAAATCCGGACTATACGTCTATGGGAAAATTGGAACTCTTCCGTGTTCGGAGGTAGTTTTAGTGAAACAGGAAGTGACGTCACACACTTGCGCAGACACACCACAATGAATGACCCGGATGTAAACAAGTCCCCGGATGAATGAACAGGTCAGTACATGCATTCCCATCATTCAAATGACCTTGAACTAGTGTGATCACGTGACCTCTCCGTGATAGAAAAAAAGCAGAACCAAGTGAGTACATGCATCCCATACCCAGGTCACGCCCGATTCACGCAGACCGACAGTGACGTCATACACCGCACCTGCGCACAATCGTGATGGAAAAACTCCAGAACCAAGTCAGTACATGCATTCCATATAGTCAGACGAGGTCAAAATACTCGCTTCTAATTGGCTGTCAAAGGTAACGATATGTTTTTTAGATCAAAGGTCAATGGTAGTGAATATACGCACTCTATACTGGATATGACCTTGAACTGATCACGTGACCGCCCCGTGATGGAAAAAAACAGAACCAAGTGAGTACATGCATCCCATATACCCAGGTCACGCCCGATTCACGCAGATCGGAAGTGACGTCATACCACACACCTGCGCACAACCGTGATGGAGAAACCCCAGAACCAAGTCAGTACATGCATTCCATACAGTCAGACGAGGTCAAAATACTCGCTTCTGATTGGCTGTCAAAGGTCACGATATGCAAATTTTTGAGGTCAAAGGTCAATGATAGTGAATATACGCGCTCTATACTGAAGGTCAATGGGAGTCAATATACGCCCTTGATAGGGGTTTTCCCCTAGTTTAGGGGTAAAGTCCGTGTTCCGTTTTTTATATTTTCGGGAAAAATGCTGATTTTACATGCACCCACCCATGACTTGATAGACAGGCCCCGATAAGCCCGGGGACCGATATTAGCCCTTTTGGATAGGGCTGATAAGAGTTTTCCCCTAGTTTAGGGATAAAGTCCGTGTTTCGCTTTTTATATTTTCGGGACAAATCCTAATTTTACATACAGCCATCCATGACTTGATAGGCAGACACCGATTAAGCCGGGGACCGATATTAGCCCTTTTGGATAGGACTGATAAGAGTTTTCCTCTATTGTAGGAGTAAATTCCGTGTTCCGCTTTTTATATTTTCGGGACAAATCCTAAATTTACATACACCCACTCCCCCACCCTACATCTCTCAGCACGCCCCGATAAGCCAGGGACCGATATTAGCCCTTTGGGATAGGGTTGATAGGAGTTTTCCCCTATTTTAGGGGTAAAGTCCGTGTTCCGCTTCTTATATTTTCGGAACAAATCCTAATTTTACATACACTCCCCCCCCCCCACCCTACCTCTCTCAGCAGGCCCCGATAAGCCAGGGACCGAAATTAGCCCTTTGGGATAGGGTTGATAGGAGTTTTCCCTTATTTTATTCCGCTTTTTATATTTTCGGGACAAATCCTAATTTTACATACACCCACCCATGACTGGATGGCCCTGGAAGAGCGCTTCACTTTGCTCTCACTCGACCCAATCAGTCCACCAGGGGTCCCTCTCGCCCCTGGAGATTGCCGAACATTCTCATGAAAACCCACGTATTTGGGACTACTTTCTGTTCGCGGAGGCAGACCGCATCATCGCCAGACCGCATCACCGCGGAGGAACCCCCTCAACTGTCTAAACATGATGCAAGGTCAGATAATGGACGGAGTGAGAGGATACAGGTCAGTACATGGTCAAGTGCACTCATTGCACCCCTCCCGACTAAAAGTGGTTTGGCCCGATTTTGAGGTCAATGGGACCGGATATCTTCGCTGTATACTACTAGCGTTTTCTGGTTAAACTGTCAAATTAACAACGAGCGGTTGGGGTCTTTTCAAAAACGATGAAAACAAGTGCCTATCAGAACTGCCAAGGCCGTGGAATTCAGAAAGGAATAATTACGTCTGAAGCTTGATAGGGAAACACTTCCCCCTGTTAACACCTAATGCCCAATTAACAATATTGAAAGGGCAAGTCAAATAAACTGTCTATGATTGGTAGATGATTGACATAATGCAAGTGTCCCATTTCATCTCCGTCCCAAGTTTCCCCGCTCTCCCCTGCACATGCGCAAATTTTCCCTGCCTAGTTGTCATGAATCCGTGTGAACGAGTGATCACAATGTCCTGCATATTCTCTGGTTGTCCAGATTCTTAGATCGTGTGTACGAGTAACAAGATTTATTTGCTGGCAGCACTCGGTCATACCCGTTTATACTTGATTATAGAATGATATCGTTGCCTTCCGCATCTGCGAACTACTGCGTAATACAATGAAAATCTGAAACATTCTGATAAAATAAATCACGGTATCACGGCTCCTTCTTGTGCTTGTTGTTGTAAGCAGCAGATTTACATTTTTGGGGCTAGATGAAATTTTGCAGTATTTCGCAGTACACACAAAACAGTTTACATCAAATATTATACATTTGTCAAGGAAAACTTGCTCGGCTTTATGTTATGTAGCTAGCTAAACCTTCAGCAGAACAGAGATCGAGTACTCACAGCTTGAAGTTTGAACAAAATTCTTTGTTATTTTTTGGCATCCCATCACACTTCAAAGACTACAATCACAGTCAATTACATCATTGTCATATAGTTAGATCAAATACACTTGCAACATGAACCACTCAAAGCTCTGAGAATCCCTCGGCCTCAGGGACATTCAAATAAGATGCTAATCGGGTTCGATCGATCGAGAGAGATTAGTTTAGTTTAGTTTATTCATTCGAAATCCAACAGGCCCAGTATAGGACCCACTAACTGGTTCGATAACATGCAGGTACATATAACAATGATATAAAACATATGAACATATAAAACCTAAATAATACAAAAGGTTATGGAATAAAATCAGTCCAGAGAATATACATTGTGTAAAATGTGGCGGTATAAGACCAGATGCTATAAACATTACACAATCTAATTGAATACGGTGAATACATATATATATATATATAGAAAGAGAAAGAAAGAGAGAGAGATAGAGATATTTAATGTTGGTTGACAAATTCCGCGCAATAGGCGAAAACAAATTGACAGGAGAGCCTCACAAGTGTTACATGTAAGTTGAGTGAGCCTAGACCTTAACGTTTTGGGGAAAGATTGGTTACAGATAACCGGTGACAAAAGAACAAACTTTGACCCTCTGACCAATAAAATAATCTAATCTCGCTGAATTTTGCCAGAGAGTTATGCTCTACATTCTCATGTATGGGTTATGTAAGTTGGTGCTCTTAGGCATAGTCACTGTTCAAACATAACCAACTGGTGACAAATTTACAGTGTGATCTGGTGACCTGGACAATGGATCAGTCTCACATATGTTCATGAGCGAATGCATACTTGTGTGACGTAAGTTTGTGTCCCCTAAGTTGGTCTTGAGATGTGGTGGTGAGGAGTAACAGATGGACGAACGGACGTACGTGTGTGATGAAAATACCCCAATGATACACCAGATTTCATCATCGATAAATGGTGATGAGATCACTTGGCTATAATCTAGGGTTTACACAAGATTAACCCCTGTGCCCTCCCAACTTCTCTGGCGCAGTATCCAAATTTACACTAGCATCGTTAGTTGTACATCCGCGTTCCAAGTGTAAGGGTCAGTAGTGTAAAAAATGGAGCTACTGCGCCAGAGAAGTTTGGGAGGACAGGGGATTCCGGGTGTGGCAGTTAAAGAACAGGATATTGTGGGTAAACCCTAGAGTATGGGGGGTAAGCCATGCAGGTATGCTGAGGCTTGGGGGGTGGAGCTAGCGCGTATGGAGGGTTAACCCTGGAGTAAACACTGGAGTATTGGAGGTAGACCGTCGAATATGGCGGGTAAAGCCTAGTGTATGGCGGGTTAAACCTATGGCATGGTTGGAAACCCCTGAAGTTAAACCTAGTGGAAGCGGTAAAACATTAGTATATGGCGAGAAACCCTGGAGTAATGCATAACGTGTGGCGGGCAAACCCTTGGCACAACCGTAAGGTAATCCGGTAAACCCTAGATTAAATGAGATAGATGGAGGGTGTATGACGTATAGCTCCATCATGTTTGGTCACGTAGTGATTCCTGCTATACAAGAGATACATTCTAACCCAATAGACTCCTCAATTATCCGGAAGATTTTGAACGTAGAATATGTTTCACTTGGCAAACCGCGTTGTCGCTAAAGTCCACGATGAAAATGGACCTGCTTATGTGAGTATCTACTCACACACGTCGAACTACCCTCTATTTAACTATAGACATGTTGGTATCCCGTAATACTCCGACCTCAGAACCTCGGCATAAGAGATCAATATCGCACTAAATGATGAGCAGCATAGAAACCTGCGCGAAAATTACGACCAACGGAATCACAAAACTTGTGTATGATGCCGCCATAACGAACAGAACGGATGTCTTAATGGATTGGGACGAGCAAGCATACGCGTATACAGAAAAAAACATATCGAACTGGTGAATGGAAGCGAACTAATTCAACACTTTCAAAGTCACATGGAACATAGCCAATCAGTGTATATCTGGAAATAGCGAGGAAATCGAAAGAATCAGGAAATGGATGAAGAAGTAGCAAACTGTATACTCCATTTCAGAACTTTTATATTTCGAAGATTGATTTTAACTTTGAGACATCTGATAACACTTGATGTTGATATATTTTAAAACTTATAATGTAGCAAACTAATATGTACATAAAGAATATTGAAATTTCACACGTTCACATGTTAAATAAATATCTAAACAGCGTTGGTTGTACAACAGCGCTCGAAATGTAAAAATATGACCAACATAGACGAGTAACCGCAGAATTCATATCACAAAACCCGCTTGTGTATCAGCGTATACAAATGTTAAACCGCTTTGCCGAAAAGATAGCAGAAATGAATCGTTCAAACAAACACGTGACTGGTTGCAAAAGCAAAATACTTTTATTGCGCATAAGAGAATTGGAAGAAATTATCCATGTAACTAGAGGTTCAGTAGATCTGATTCCAAATATAAAAATACAGATATATTTTAAAGTGTATCGACGTACTCGCAAAATACGCTTGAGCAGTACCCGTTAAAACGGGGAAAATTATTTTGAAGCCTTCAACACGAAGGAGGTAAACCGATACACCTACTGGTGCAGGCACAGAATTACTAAATAAAACAAGCAGCCAGAGGATGCTAAGACCCCGCCGAAATGGCAGCAATATTTTTCAGCATTGTTGGTCTCGGGGGAATATACATGAGGGAGCCAAATGCTACTTCATAGGCGTTGAATGCAGAAGGGTCTTTCTGCCTTCCCAAGTTTTAAAATCAATTCAGAAGGTTGACTGAACGCTGATTGCTTCTGTAATATAGTTTTCATACAGTGAAGCATGGAAATTATGTAACCGAGAAGCAACCCCAAGTGACATCACAAGGCATACTATCTGCAAACCAAATTTGACGAGAAGATGAAGGCATCCTCAACCGGAAACCAAATTTTAAATTTGCCACCAGGTGTCGCCACCTGTAGGTGCAAGTGTGCGAAACGCAATCCCAAGCATCATCTTAAGACATATGGTACATGTATCAGCACACAAACTTTGGGAAGAATCTGAAGAGGGGTCTTCTGAATCTAAAGCGGGACTCCAAAAATGCATAAATCACCATACAAAGCTAGATTCATAGCTGGTTCTAGAAGCTGCACCACCAAGCTTCTTTCAAACCTATTGACGAGGGCCCTTCAGGAGGTAAAAGCAGTTTGGGAAAGGTATTGCGCCACTATTTCTAAAAACTCTGGCGTTGAATGTATGTGGATATTAAAAAACTCAAAATGTCTTACGGAGGAACTTGATGCTAAAGGTCACATACCGTACAGACATGTATCCACATGGGATTTCTCGACTCTCTATACTACAATCCCTCATCAGGACTTTATTGACCGTCTAAGTTCATTAATAGTATCTGTGTTCAAGAAAACTGATCGTAGATATATTAATGTCGGAAGCCATAAAGCATTTTTTAGCTCTACTACATACAAGAGATATCATTCATGGGATGTTTCTTTGTTTATAGAGTTGCTTGAATTTCTCATTAAAAATATCTATGTGAAAATTGGCAACACAATATATCAACAGCATATAGGTATTCCAATGGGTACTAATTGCGCACCCCTGTTGGCTGACCTGTATCTGTTCTCTTATGAATATGACTATATGCAGGCGCTTTCAAATTACAAGCGTCTAGTCCGTCATTCATAATCCAGCCGTCGTCCATTAGAGAATATCCGCGTCCATAATCCAAAGAACCAAAGAACCATAATCCAAAAACTGATCCATTCAAAGCCCGTTCCTTCTCATTCACCAAACGCTATATAGACGATCTTCTCGCTGTGGATAATCGCTATATAAATGACACAGTGAAGGAAATATATCCACCTTCACTGGATTTGAAGGAAACTACAGATAGCCCTACAGGCACATCATATTTAGATCTATATCTCTACAAAAATGAAGCGAGCATTCTCTCTCGTCGACTTTATGACAAAAGAGATGATTACAATTTCGACATCGTAAACTGTCCCTTTCTGGACAGTAATATTCCAGTGGGACCTGCATATGGCGTATACATATCTCGCCTAGTAGCATTTGCTAGATCCTGTGTTAATTGTGACGATTTCAATCAACGTCACAAAACATTGTTGCAGAAACTTATAAAACAGGGCTATTCCTCCAAGCGCCTCCACTCAAAGTTTCTCAAATTTGGCGATACATATCGCATGCTGATAACAAAATACGAACGTAGCGTGCAAGATCTATGGCATTACGTTTCGTAACTTGTGTCTAATTCCGCTTAACCCGGGGCTAGGGGCCGTATGAACCGATGTACTTCAAGATCCTCATGGTGCTCATATGAACATCACACTCAAAGCGTGACTGAGATACACCATTCTCTAGATAACGACTGTAGAACGATTATTATGGATTAAGAATACTGATCAGCGATACGGATTTTATATTTTTGGAACATCATGATGTCTTGTCGGCATCATTGGAAACTGTTGACCGCTTCTCTCTTGCAGGAAACTAGCGTATGTTTATGTATACTATGATTCTTTTTTTGAATTTGGTGCTAATACTGTTATATGGATATGGAATAGGTCTTGGATTATGGACGCGGATATTCTTTAATGGACGACGGCTGAATTATGAATGACGGAATAGACACTTGTATTTTTATTCCGTGTATGCCTGGATTCTGCTGGTGGACAAGTTGTCCCCGAGGCCGGGCCCCTGCACATCCCTACACTCATAATGAAAGTAACAAAAGAAAATAATTGTAAGACAGATCCGAGGAACCTTAGTGCAGGTACCTCGGCCGAGTCTCTAACAGTTCGAAATGCACTAAGACCTTTTTCAATCCAAATGACAGACATATTTCTGACAGCAAAGCAAGGTCACGACATCAAACCTTGTAATATCACGCTTGATGATTGTTTAGCACCGAATTCTACATGTACTAATTTCAAGATTTCTAAGTGTGGACATCGTGGGTGTCTCACGTGTCCACTGTTTAATACTTCAGCTTCATTTAGTTCCGCGCTAACTGGTAACTCATATTCTGTTAACTCGTATGTTGATCTTAATTGTTCTACTACAAACTGTATTTATTTAGTTTCCTGTAAGAAGTGTGGTCAACAGTATGTTGGCAAAACCACCCAAAGACTCCATCTTAGGGTGGACGGTCACAGAAAATCCGTTAGGAAAAAACAATTGCTCATAGGTAAGCATTTTTCTGGACCTGACCATGGCTGGGATAACTTTAGTATTCAGATCATAGACGTCGTCTATCCATCTACCAATGACTGCCCCTTTGGATTTGAGAGAAAAATCCGAGAGCGGGAATTATTCTGGATGCTAGAACTTGGGACGGTGTTTCCGTTTGGTTTAAATGATAATGTCAGTTGGTTCGGCAATGCTACAAACCGCCGCTCAAATATATCCAACATTACGCAGCTATTTAAACCCCATCAACGGAGGCATCGCAGCCATGGTTGGCGAAAGTTTGATAGTTCGATGATTCACGATCATATCACTTTAATTTATTTAGTGGGTTTATCTAACAGACCCAATAGTATACATAGCTTACGTACAGTTCTGTATGCGTTACCTCTGAGAGTTTTAGATCGAATAGCCAGAGATATACAACAATCTGCGTCTTCAGGAAATATAATACCACCAAAAATCAGTAAAGTATGTCAAGATATAGCGTATTTTCGGTTGTATCGACCAGTGAACATAATCGAAACATCTCAAGATCGGCTTTTCTTGAAACTCAACTACTTAGACAAAGGACCGGACATTATTAATTTATCTCGAATCCTGAATGATCCAGAGGTACGCAAAGCTGTACCAAACTATTTTAAGTTCACAGAACCTCCTTGCATTTCATATAAGTATACTAAATCTATAGCCACCAAAATATTCAATTACTCCAATGCTGTCAGGGAGTTTGACTGGAATTTATACACATCAGAAGGCTATAGTTGTGATTGTGAATTGTCGAACTTTATCTATACACCATGCAAACATGTTGTGACTGGTGACCCTGATGTGGTGAGTGATAAGGACCTGAAATTACTCCTGATGAAAGGACCTAAATATAGAGAGCCGAGAAGAATAAATCTAAAGGCTGACCAGAAGATAGTCCTGTCTGCATTGGAACAGTACGTTATTGATTGGTCGAAGCGAGAAAAAGTTGAACCTACAGTACTCGCGGATTGGCTGGACCTCACCAAAAGCAAGGTCGTTGAAACAATCCGCCATATTGACAGTAGTACTCTTCCCCAAGCAAAACAAGTACTGAGAAACCTCGATTCAGAAGAAGTTCTTGCAAATCTCCAGAGTAAATTCGTCATTGTCCCAGCAGACAAAGCTCCAAATAATATAATATTCATATGTAAATATTACTATTACCAGGTGCTGGTTAAGGAATTGAGTGTAGACCTATCATCATCAAATACGTCTACTTACTCCCAAACTTCAGTTACTCTGGAAGATTTATTTAACAATCACAAAACGTTTCTCAGGGAAAGAGGTATTTGTCTTTCAACCAATCATAACGACATACCAAAACTATACTGGACTCCCAAAATGCATAAATCACCATACAAAGCTAGATTCATAGCTGGTTCTAGAAGCTGCACCACCAAGCTTCTTTCAACCCTATTGCCGAGGGCCCTTCAGGAGGTAAAAGCATTTTGGGAAAGGTATTGCGCCACTATTTCTAAAAACTCTGGCGTTGAATGTATGTGGATATTAAAAACTCAAAATGTCTTACGGAGGAACTTGATGCTAAAGGTCACATACCGTACAGACATGTATTCACATGGGATTTCTCGACTCTCTATACTACAATCCCTCATCAGGACCTTATTGACCTAAGTTCATTAATAGTATCTGTGTTCAAGAAAACTGATCGTAGATATATTAATGTCGGAAGCCATAAAGCATTCTTTAGCTCTACTACTGCATGTTTATAGAGTTGCTTGAATTTCTCATTAAAAATATCTATGTGAAACTTGGCAACACAATATATCAACAGCATATAGGTAGTCCAATGGGTACTAATTGCGCACCCCTGTTGGCTGACCTGTATCTGTTCTCTTATGAATATGACTATATGCAGGCGCTTTCAAAAACCGATCCATTCAAAGCCCGTTCCTTCTCATTCACCAAACGCTATATAGACGATCTTCTCGCTGTGGATAATCGCTATATAAATGACGCATGACGCAGTGAAGGAAATATATCCACCTTCACTGGATTTGAAGGAAACTACAGATAGCCCTACAGGCACATCATATTTAGATCTATATCTCTACAAAAATGAAGCGGGCATTCTCTCTCGTCGACTTTATGACAAAAGAGATGATTACAATTTAGACATCGTAAACTATCCCTTTCTGGACAGTAATATTCCAGTGGGACCTGCATATGGCGTATACATATTTCGCCTAGTAGCATTTGCTAGATTCTGTGTTAATTGTGACGATTTCAAGCAACGTCACAAAACATTGTTGCAGAAACTTATAAAACAGGGCTATTCCTCCAAGCGCCTCCACTCAAAGTTTCTCAAATTTGGCGATACATATCGCATGCTGATAACAAAATACGAACGTAGCGTGCAAGATCTATGGCGTTACGTTTCGTAACTTGTGTCTAACTCCGCTTAACCCGGGGCTAGGGGCCGTATGAACCTATGTACTTCAAGATCCTCATGGTGCTTATATGAACAGTCACAATCAAAGCGTGACTGATATACACCATTCTCTAGATAACGACTTTAGAACGATTATTATGGGTTAAGAATACTGATCAGCGATACGGATTTTATATTTTTGGAACATCATGATGTCTTGTCGGCATCATTGAAAACTGTTGACCGCTTCTCTCTTGCAGAAAACTAGCCTATGTTTTTGTATACTATGATTGCCTTTTTTGAATTTGGTGCTAATGCTGTTGTATGGATATGAAGTGGGTCTTTGGATTATGGACTCGGATATTCTTTGATGGACGACGGCTGAATTGTGAATGACGGACTAGACGCTTGTATTTGGATTATGGACGCGGATATTCTTTAATGGACGACGGCAGAATTATGAATGACGGACTAGACGCTTGTATTCTAGTTATTGCCTGGAAACCAAATTTAGATTGTAGGCACAAGTATGCGAAACACAATCCCAAGTGACATCTTATGGCATATGAATACCAATTTTGAGAAGAATCCGATGAGCAGTTGTCAAATTATTGCCAGAAACAAATTTTAGATTTTCCACCAGGTGTCGCCACCATTAAGTTATTGCCCGGAAACCAAATTTCGAGCGACATTTCAAAGTCATTGCTCGCAAGTGGGCGAAACGCAATCTCAAGCGACATCTTAGGTCATGGTATTACCCGGAGACAAATTTGGGATTTTGTCACCAGGTCGCGCCATCTGTGAGTGTTAGTGAGTGAAAGGCAATCCCATCCAACCTCTCCTGGCATGGTACATGCATGCTAAATTTGAGAAGAATCCGATGAGCATGCAGTTCTCAAGTTATTGGCCAAAAACAAATTTCAGAGTGTGTCATCAGGTGGCGTCACATTCTAGGCAGAAGTGGATAACACAATGCCAAGCAACATCTCATGGCAAGGTGCAAGGTATATGCATGCCTAATTTGGGAAGGATTCGATGAGCAGAATTCCGAGCGACATTTCAAAGCGTTTCAAAGTTATTGCTTGCAGCACAAAAGAACGGAAAGAACCCTAGTAGCGCCACATACAGGCAGATTTTCTGAAATGCAATACCAATCAACATCTTGTCACAAGGAATGCATATGCCAAATATTGAAGAAACTAGATACAGTCGATCGAATACGATCGAGGAGGCATCCCTTTTGCCTCCTTAGTAAACGAAACATTCATTATTTGTGAAGAAAGTAAAAACGTAAAACTTAGGAGAAAACATCATTAACATGGCCCCATAAGATACCAGGAGGGAAGGTACCCACATACCAAATTTAAAAGAATCCATTCAGGTCCAACAGTTACTGTCCGAAAATGCAATTTTACCTTGGCCCACAGGTAGCGCCATGTATAGGCAGATAGGCATAAAAAATAATCCCAACCGAGAACTTGAGGCAAAATTTGGAAATAGAAAATGTTAACTTGGCCTACAGGTGGCGCCACCTATGAGCAGATCGACAAGAAAAACAATCCCAAGCGAAACCTTCAGGTAAGCTACGTGTATTCATATACCAAACTTCATTCAAGTTTTAAAAAGTTATTGTCCGAAAACATAATTTTAAATTTGCCCCAAGTGGCGCCACCTATATGTGGATCGGCATGAAAAATAATGCCAAACGAGAAATTGAGGCGAGGTACCTACACACCAAATTTGGAATGAATCGGTTCAGGTCTTCAAAAGTTATTGTCTGGAAACACTTAACTTAGCTTTCAGGTGGCCCCCCTATACGCGAATCAACATGAAAAACATTCTCAAGCCAGATCTTGAGGCATGGTACCCACACACCAAATTTGGAAAGAATCCTTAAGGTTTTCAAAAGTTATTGTCTGGAGATTCAGTTTTAAGTTGGCCTCAGGTGGCGCCACCCAGAGGCGGATTGGCGCGAAAAATAATTCCAAGCAAGATGTATTGACAAGGGACCCACTTACCAAATACAAAAACATGGGTTGTGTCTGATAAATTGAAACGTTTTGGAGTTGCAATTCATTGAGGGGTGGCAGAATTACCCCAATATTGCAGACTACACACAAATTTCGACTTCTGCCAAGGTATATTGGAGATATATATGCTCAAACGCAACATATGAGGGTCGGGCGAGGGCTAGTTTGGGAGATATAGAGTACGGTTCGGCGCCCTGGGGGTGTGGACATGCTCTCCTTGAGGGTAGTGGTAGGTGGGCTGACATGAAAGCCATAGAAAACTCCCTGTACATGAAATTACAAGCGTCTAGTCCAGCCGTCGTCCATTAGAGAATATCCGCGTCCATAATCCAAAGACCTATTCCATATTCCATATAACAGTATTAGCACCAAATTCAAAAAGACAATCATTGTATACATAAAAATAGGCTTGTTTCCTGCAAGAGAGAAGCGGTCAACAGTTTTCAATGATGCCGGCAAGACATCATGATGTTCCAAAAATATCAAATCCGTATCGCTGATCAGTATTCCTAATCCATAATATTCGTTGACAGCTGCATGCCATCATCTGTCAGTCTGAAGAACCACAAGGTCGAATTCAATTCCATTTAGGAAATTGCACAGTATGCACCCAAACTTTAGGAACTCAGTTTTAATTAATATAGTAAGTTACATGTGTGGACCCAAATGGTTCGTGCAGAAGCTTTAGGGTAAATCATATGATGTGGAATACAATTATTTGATAGAAAAAATTGAAGGAAATGTTGTCCGAAGAAGACACGAAATTTAAAAAACACAGGGGTTCAGTACTGCGGGGATTTCCCCGCCAGTCATTTCATATTATACTTCTGAAATCAAATATGGTTCATGCAAAAGCTTTAGGGTAAATCATATGAGGAATAGAATGATTTCATAGCAAAATTGAAGGAAATGTTGTCCTTCATTTAAGCGACACGAAATTCAAAACTAACAGGAGTTAGGTACTGTGAGGATTCCCCCGCCAGTTATTTAATATACTTCTGAAATAAAAGATGGTTCCTGCAAAAGCGTTATTGTAAATCATATGATGCGGAATAGAAGGACTGGACAACAAAATTTAAGAAAAAGGTGTCCTTCTTTAAAGCGACAAGAAATTCAAAACTAACAGCGAGAAGGACAAACACATAAGACATCCCTAGGGATGCCTAATTAGACAAAGCATTTGGAAGCTATTGCTTGAGAAGAATTTGAATGGAAACCACGGACATGCACAGAAGATTGCAACTAGACCCAGTGGCGCCACCTTCAGGTGGGTCTTGCTGAAACGCAATACCAAACCACGTCTGGTCCCAAGGAGTGTATATGCTAAATTTCGAACTTTTGGAAGTTATCGCCTATGAAAAATTTGAACAGACATCCACAGACAAAAAGAGAGCAAGACCCATTTTAACTGGAATGGACACGAAGACGCGAAACTCAGTGGCGCCACTTTCAGGCAAATGTTGCTGAAATGCAGTGGCAACCAGCGTCTTGTCGCAAGATATGCGTATGCCGAATTTCGGGAGATCCGACAAAGCGTTTGCATGTTATCACTTGCGAAAAAGTTTAACAGGCATCCACGGAGAAAAAAAAAGAAGTAAGACCCATTTTGACCCAGTGGCGCCACCTTCAGGCAGATATTGCTGAAATGCAATACCAACTGGCGTCTTGTCGCAAGGAATGCGTATGCCGAATTTCGGAAAAATCCTACAAAGCGTTTAGAAGTTATCGCTTGCAGAAAATTCAGTCTGACATGCACGGACATACATTTGTACACGGACATCCACGGACACAAAGAAGCAAGAACCATTTTAAAGTCCCCGGCCGCGTTGCGGCGGGGGACAAATCTCATGCGTTTCTCAAATTAAAGGGGGTATCCTTTTCAAACCATTAACCAGACTAAGACTTCGTTTATAGAGAGGTGGAATCGAACGCAGGAGACACAGCAGTTTAAGTATTTCACTGACAATAATTTACACCAATAAATAAATGTTCTCTCCTATTTAGTGACATTTAACGAATATTCTCAATCCTACCACAGCAGCTTTGAAATAAAGTCCTCTGAAGTAAATGCTGGGGTTGAGTTGAATTTGTACAGGACCAGCGTCACACCTAAAACTAAGACGTTTCGAAAGAGAATATTTGCATAATTGGACGGCAAAGATACTCCAAAACAGCCGTCATATACCTAGACAATCAGTAGTTTATAGTGTTATCGAAATTTATGGATATAGGAAATTAAGCGAAAGTATGATCTGTAGCACCAGTGTGCACCAGCATCAAGCAGAGACAAAAGTGAGTCTTAGTATAATATTTAGAAAGAGAAACTTAACATTTTATCCGAACGACTACAAGTTAACTATGTGTAGGATAATATGGTCCAAGGACACCTCCTATTATAGATATTTGGATGGGTGACCGGGTGCTGTACAGGCCTTGCTTTTCGTCGAAATTCACGGGTATCCAAACGGATACTCGCAATTTCAGTTTACGGGTATCTACCAGTATCCACTAAAGTGACGAAAAATTGAAGTGTGGAGATTAAAGTGGAATAAACATTTATGTACTCTTTTCATGTTTACTGTTGTTAATAGGATAATTGATTCTCACATCATGTTGTTCCCCACCGCTGTGTTGCCATTCGATTCACTGAGCTGATATTTGACCGTTCAATCAACTGTCAATTTTACTGTGATAGGATGAGTGGATAAACTTTCTCTTGAGCAACCACAATAACATGCAGCATGATTTATGAAATTGTGTCAAGGATTGTCTCCTTCAATTAATTTAATTTGGAGCTGTAATTTGGAGTCACTTCAAAATTTTCGATTTAAGGTTATGGACCTTGATTATATTCTCATTATGGACTAAAAAATAGCTCTGTCTCTCACTATGAATGTCACGGGTCACCAGCTCAGCTTCTGACTTCATTCATTACGAATGTTTATACTTAAGTGCTGCATATATAGTAATACCATCTTCATGACACCTAGCATATAACTTAAATATGTTGATGAATTGAACAAACACACAATATGAACTTAAAATTGAGTGATATAAGTCAAGAAATTACGAACAATTCCAATGAACACACATTTGAGAAGTTCACCACAGCACTAACTTCAGGGATTATAATGAGTTAATTTCGTGTTTTCGTCGTTATGTATGAAGACAAAACCATCCTTTACATTATCTGGCCATCCGTTGTAAGCCTGTACAGATATTGTCTTTCCTTTCGACATTTTCAAGCAGATTGGAATCAAGCCCTCTCGTGTCCTCCATGTTTACCGTTTGTAAACATCGACCATAACACGATAGTTTCCGCAATTGCATTCTCCTATGCACGGTTGTTTGTGTAAATGCCCGTAGCTACAGATGATACGACGAAAATCGCCCAGTACAAGAGAATGCACGCAGCTGCCATAATTCGTCGCCCACTTAGACGTCGTAAAAATATGAACTTCCGCCATTTGTAAAGCCTGCGGTCGATGATTTCTAGGTAAACTATCGTTTATTAAAGCCGAATATGGTTTTTTTGATAGACAAAATTTTCCCCAGACATTATTTTACGGGTATCCAAACAGATTCCCGTGAAGCGAATGAACGGGTATCTCCACGAGTATCGGATACCCGGATACCCGTCGAAACGCAAGGCCTGCTGTACTGGCTGAGCTGATCAGTGTCCAGAATAATAGGAACTGTGGACACTCTCGTGTTCTGGCACATGTAGGCACCGTCGTGATATGACTGAAACAATGTTGAAAACGACATTAAATCCTACTCACTCACTCACTCACTCACTCTTATTATAGACATTATCTCAACCATAACTTTATCCGGGAACTACAGAAAAAATCCATTTAATTTTCAACAGTTTTATCTGAGTGCCATGTATGTGTATGTAAACGAAGCATGCCACATCGACCATTTACGACACATATGACACTCAAAATGCATCTATCCCTCAATGCATACTTGTGTGTGCTAAACACCTTTTGACCAGATGAGAGAGAAATTGACATAGGATTAACTCGAGATACGAAAGGATACACGAATGGTTCCGCATTAGACACATTTGGAATTAGAGTTATATAGTCTCCTCAAAGTACCCAACCCTGTCGATGACTTGATGTGACAATTGTTTGTGAGAATCTATCGAGTTTTTCACAATAATTGTACATTTTCGAATGAAAAGTACATTTCTATCGGGAAATTGTTACGCATTATATCTTTAAATTATCTTAATATGATTCTTCCATTCCATACACAAATTATTCCTTATTCCTACTTCTTTTCAAAGAGGCTCACGACCGCGCGACTCGTCTTCTCAACAGTTATGGACCCTGAACAATTTTATGAGGGTAAAGTAATACAATGGAAGCACATAAATATAGGAAGGCGAATCCATTACTCAATCTCATAACATGGAATCCTGGCCAGATGTGTCCAGAAATGGATCACCTCATACAAGAAGTGTCATATTCTACAAATCACGCACTTAGCGGTCTAATATCTAATAACTGACGTCGTCTATGCGTGAAGGATGTCAGTATACATCACAAATTGAAGTGGGAACTATATACGTTAAAGCAGCATCATATAAACCACCGGGAAATAGGACTATGAAACTACTATGTAAAATATTATGCATAATATATATGTATTGGAAGTAGTTGAAATTATGTAGACTGACAATAGAATTGTACTATAAATAGAAATGTATGTTGATATAAGATTGAATAAATATATACTTACTGAATAAATGATCAATATTTCGTCTTGTTCTGCATTCATACTACTGCCATATCATCAGAAGTTTGCAACAAACCGATAAATGACACTTCAAATAGTACAGACACCAGGGACGAGTAAATCATTTGTTTGTTGTTTTTCCTCGTTTTTTCTGCTTCCTTCTCTCAACTGTCCTTCTATTGAGAGTGATAAATACTCATTGAAGCATGCGAAATTGTATCCACACACGCTTGACCAATCGATGAGCCGTATTTAAATAAAAGTGAAATACTGATGATAAGACAGCCACCATCTTGAAAAATATCGGCGAGCGATGTTTGTGCACATATTGAACCATATGATCACCCTAGTGGTTAATTTAATCTATGATGAAAAATACCAAATGAAAGAGCTTTCAATACAGATTGTGTGGATTTTTGTTAGTAAATGATGCCGTGACCTCTTGAGCTTTATTGACCTAAATACAGACTAATCACAAAAACAAGTTCAATTTCGTAGGAAGCCCTATTTTCTGAGGATTCAAAACCACTGAGAATTGTAAAATAGACTTATGAGAAATTAAGATGTTGCCATATAAACGACCCCAAAATCTGGACATTTTCAAACATATTATCAAATTATCAAGACTCAAGTAACTCGAGGCGGGCTTCTCAACTCACCGGACTTGCCTGTTTCGTTCAAAGAGAACTATGAAAGAGTTTATCTCGGAACGGGGAATCCCCTGATTTCGGAGTTACGGGCCTGGAACGTGGTCCGCTCAACAAACCACGTTCAAAGTAGAAAAGTTGAATAAATTTCGCTTAATGTCAACGCTAACCCATATCCAAGGAATTTATACAACCCTGTAATGCTTAAGAGATTATTAAATTCTCGTACAATATACCATCGAGCATTCGAAGGGTAGTAAAATACTACCAATAGACCCAAAGCTGAGGAGAGTGTATAACAGAGTGTTCATGTGACCATGTGATGACAGTCTGATTAATGTGGTATTCCTTTTGGGCAACTGCAACAACAGAACTGCCTCCAGGGGCAGCGACGAAGCAGAAATCTGGATCAACGGTGGAAATCCTGCTTGGGGTATCAAGGGTGTCTGGATTAGACAGGGAATCAACTGAATTGACTGAAAACCTGTGGTCTCCCTCATAAGCTGGAGAGCGGAACAGTCCATCCGCATTTCCGTTTGAATTTCCTGCTCTGTACTGTATTTCATATGTGTATTCCTCCATTCTCCACTAGATACCCAAGCCCTCGCAAAGAGCCGCATTTCCGTAAACGCTCTCCGAGCCCGAGAATACCATTCCGATGATTCTCCCAGCATCCCCACAATCGTATGGACAAAATAGCGTTGGAACAGCGATGGGCGAGTTTTCACCGGTACAAATTACTCTTTACAAAGCCATCTCGGACTCGGAAGCAGGTTCGGATTCTCAATAATAGGGGTTGCCTCCTTGCATTTCATTTAAGTATACTAAATCTATAGCCACCAAAATATTCAATTACTCTAATGCTGTCAAGGAGTTCGACTTGAAATTATACACGTCCGGAGCCTATAGTTGTGATTGTGATTCGTCGAACTTTATCTGCACACCATGCAAACATATTGTGAATGGTAACGTTGATGTGTGAGGGATAATTACATAAGATTAATCCTGCTGAAGGCACATAATTATAGGGAGCCGAGAAGAATAAATCTGAAGGCCAACCAGAAGATAGTCCTGTCTGCATTGGAACAGTACGTTACTGATTGGTCTAAGCGAGAAAAAGTTGAACCTACAGTACTCGCTGATTGGCTGGACCTCACCAAGAGCAAGGTCGTTGAAACAATCCGCCATATTGACAGAAGTACCCTTGCCTAAACAAAACAAGTACTGAAAAACCTCAATTCACAAGAACTTCAAGCAAATTCGAGTAAATTCGTCATAGCCCCAGCAGACAAAGCTTCAAATAATATAATATACATACGTAAAAATATTACTATTACCTGGTCCTGGTTAAAGAGTTGAGTGTAAACATATCATCATCAAATACGTCTACTTAGTCCCAAACTGCATTTACTCCGGAAGATTTATTTAACAATAAATAAATCACAAAACGTTTCTCGGGGGAAAAAGGTATTTGTCATCCAACCAATCATAACGGTATACCAAATTACAAGCGTCTGGTCCGTCATTCATAATTCAGCCGTCGTCCATTAAAGAATATCCGCGTCTATAATTCAAAATTCATCCAAAATCCGCGTCTATATACCAAAAGTATAAATCCCAAAATGCATAAATCACCATACAAAGCTAAACTCATAGCTGATTCTAATGAAAGCATCCAAGGCTGCTAAAAAACAGGGAAGGAATTGGTCCTGTTCAATATATTTCTGATGTGTCTCTCGTTGCATACGTGATGTGAATTTGTGAAGCTTAGCTCTAATTATTGAAGAGACTATCAATACTGTAAAGAAAGTCTAGGCAAATGAGAGTTGCATATGTGGTACCAGTGGACGATGGAAACAATTTTGTTGAGGCGTTCAACTGTTATCACAATTGTTTGACAACCCAATGAAATTACCTTTCCCCGATAAAGAACACAACACCGAAGATAACATTTTGGTAGTAACCCTACAATATTGCAGGTCGGTGTCCGCATCATAGTGAACATTGTTGCCCAGGAAGCAGATCGGCTTTCATTCATGGTTTATGTATTCATGCACACAGCAACCTGCAGCCAAAGCTCAATGACATTGTTATTGTAGACATGTACAAGAATGAAGTCACTGAATCTGATTCATATTCATAATTTATTTGTGTGGCAATTGACAACCAGAAAATAATATAAGTAGCCTATAGGTCTTCTTCAAGATTACACGTATGCCTACCGGTACATCGAATAATTATTTTAAAATCCATTCAGCAATTGCACACAGAAAAAATACCCTTACGTTACTAAAAAATTCAATCACAGACACAGAAACCATTATTAACATCAAAAAATAAATTTACCTCCACTGCCTGGCCCAAACGGAAAATTATTTTGTCAACTTCAACAGGTCAGAGCAAAGCACTAAGTGGGGTATATATCCAATCTAATTAAAATTAAATCCTAACGGCTTCCCCATTTGGATATGTAGCTGTTAGGATCTAACCGGCTTGCAGTAAGGCGCGTGTTGACCGATCCCGAGAGGTTTTCATAGTGCTTTGAAGGGAACGTAATGACAAGTGCTTTCTGGTTGGCTCAGCCGAAGCACACGCCAAGCTGTGGGGAAATCTTCTGATGTTGCCGCCCACCCGCCAGGTTGGCTCCATAATGCGGGGTAGAATTATGGACTCGTCCTTGACGTAACCTTGAGTCCATGAACCTATCCCCCTGCCCGACTCAAGTAAAGTAGTTAAAATGCGGTTGTGATGTCATAAGACTATTAAATATTCATGAGCTGGGCACTCCGAACACAAAATTCAATTGAAATCAGTAAGATCCTACATAGCGACATATACGATTGGGGAGCATTGATAGGATATTAATTTATTAAGATTGGGTATATATCCCACCTACATGTAAGATATTAAATCAAAGTTTGGATATTGAAATATATCCTAATTGGGATATTTTCACCGATTTTCATACTAAACGGCAATGTCGGATTTCGGCATCAAAACTACCAAAAACAAGATAGAATCTACTTCACAAAACTGACAATACGATTGTATAATTTTGCTGACCTTTTCTCGTCGACATTATTATCTGTGCAATTGCAATTACGTACAATACTTTTTGATGCTGTTGTTGCAGTATACTTCCCATCAATAACCACTGTTGTATGTCTTTAAACGAACAGAAGAACTACTAGCACAATATGCCAGCTTGAACATATGGAAGTATGAAAAATATATTGAAATTG
>JAVTVY010004285.1:0-40772 GCA_036873755.1 Hanleya hanleyi | reverse complement strand
AAGGACGTCACTACTCTCCCCGGTGGAAAACCCTGTGCTAAGATCATCGGTTTCGATGCCAATGCCTTGTACCTGTGGTCTCTGGCCCAACCTATGCCCAGTGGACATTATACACGTTGGTTGGCGGAAGGCCAACATTTTACACCGCAACGCGCTTCTTACAAGCATCTGGCTGACCAGTGGTTGGATTGGGAAGCCTATCGACGGGGAGTTACTATACGCCATCAGACCAACGCCACAGAGAAGCGCATAGGAGATCGTCGACTCCCCGTCGATGGGTTTGCCCTGGTGGGTAGGACACCGACCGTATTCCAATTTTACGGTTGCTATTGGCACGGCCACGGATGCCATTTCAGCGCTGGACGCTTCAACGAACGACGTGGAAAAACACCGGAAGAATTACGGGAATGTGAAAGAGAGAGGCTACCATCTGATCGAAATGTGGGAGTGTGAATTTCACACCATGTGCCAGGCCCTGCCTCATTTACGGCGTTTCCTAAAAGAGCGCGAGTACCCGTTGAGTTGTCGCCGACTCCTGAGTCTACCACAGATGTTCGACGCCATTCGTTCTGGGGACCTCTACGGCTTTGTCGAATGTGATTTGCATGTTCCCGATACTCTCAAGCCTCTCTTCGCCCAGTGCCCTCCCATCTTTAAGAACACGCTGGTGGGTCGAGATGATATTGGAGACACCATGGGGGCCTATGCGGAGCAACACGAGTGTTTGCCTCGACCTCGACGCATGTTGATTGGTAGCATGTGGGCAGAGAAAATCTTGCTGGGCACTCCGTTACTGCAGTGGTACATGAGCCACGGTCTGGAAATTACGAAAATATACCAAGTGATACAGTACGTACCCCACGCCTGTTTTCCGGAGAATGCCGACATTGTGACGTCTGCCCGTCGTCAAGGTGATCAAGACCCGAGTAAGGCCATCATCGGTGAATCGTGGAAATTGACGGGCAATGGCTATTATGGAAAAACGGTCACCAACCAGGATAAGCACGTGAACGTGAACATTTGTACTACTGCCCAAGCCCGCAAAAAAGTGAATTCTCCTCTGTTTCGGTCCGTGGAGGTCATCGATGACGACACGTATGAAATCACTTTAGCTAAAAAGACTATCCGGTACAACCTACCCCTGCAGATTGGATGTATGGTATACCAGGTGGCCAAGCTGAGGATGCTGCAGTTTCTCTATGATTTCATGGGTGTGTATTTTAACCCATCAGACTGGCAACTCATGGAGATGGATACCGACTCGGCCTACATGGCCGTCTCTAATGCGGATTGGGAGTCCCTGGTGAAACCGGAGTTACGGGCCCAGTATGAGGTGGAACGCGACCAGTGGTTACCTCGACGTGACCATTACCAGTATGATAAGCGTACGCTCGGGCTCTTCAAGCTGGAGTGGAGTGGGGATGCTATGATTGCTCTCTCCTCCAAGACGTATTACTGTTACGGGGGAGACGAAAATAAGTTTAGCTGCAAAGGGGTGAACCGGCGCGATCCCAACATCGACAAAGCCTTGTACTTGAACGTGCTGCAAAGCCAGGCCAGTGCGAGTGGCATTAACCGAGGATTTCGGGTGGTGGACCACCAGATGCGGACGTACATCCAGCAACGAGACGCCTTTACTTTCTTTTAACCGAAACGGAAAGTCCTTGCCGATGGCATCAGTACCACTTACCTGGACTTGTGAACATATATTATCTTATACCCGGACTTGTGAATTCTAATGGACATACATATTTGGACTCTAAATTACTCTCTATATACATTACACCATGAACTTGTTTGTCATTCTTTTGAATAAGTACTGGATATACGTCAGTTCGATGACTCGGTTTAACTGTTATATACTCCACTGTGATTTCTCTCTCTATACATACGTTCACCTCAATTCTTGTTTGCAACGTTCTTATATACTTGTACATACATTCTTAAAATGTTCACCTTAATAAATATTTGAACTTCACTTGGGTTTTCATGAAGTTTTTTATTGAACACCACCACCACCGAAACATTCGTACTAACCATGTTCCGAGCAGGTTATATCATGGTGTTAACACCTATGTTGGGTTTCTGGGTATTGATGGGTCACATCCCGAGCACTGAAAGAGTTCCATATGTTTCCTTAGACGTCCGGATGTTCAACCGCCGGCACTTTTTCACCGGCCTGGCCCGCCCCAGCACGCAGCGCGCGCGCGCGGGAGGGTTCTCCGGCAGTGCGCGCGTCATCCCCGGCAGTGCGCACGCGCGGATCAAAAGGTCACCTGTCAAACGGTCTCCCTTTCGGCAAGGTTCGAAGAATACAAAGAACTTATAGTCATAATCTATACGTGTTGGACGAGTCTCTTCACTCACCGTATACACGCACGTCAATGAAATGCCCGCTCCAAACCTAGACCAAATACACGTACTTGGTCTGTGGGCTGATTTCATTGGCTCTCTATTTTTTACTATAGTGCGCTTGCATTCTAACCTTGATGGGTGATATTTTGGCCCCAGCCTACACCACTGATTTCAGTTTGACTGAATCTTCAGATGCATTATGAATAAAACACACAAGACAGGGTTTTTTTTTTTTTTTTGGTGAGATCTCATTTTTTTATTCAGTGAACAACAACAACAGCGTGAGAACAACCACGTGAAAACTGAAGCCCAGAACAAGGGGCTTGCTAGAATTCAAGCCCAGAACAGCGGGCGTATGTACATTGAAAGAATTCAAGACCAGAACGGGACTTGTACATTGAAATGATGGGCGGCCCAGTCATAGACGAGTACATCTCGGCCCTCGGCCTTGGGGTACTCGTCAAACATGTGGACGATGGTAGATAAGGGTCTTCCCCGGCATCGATGGTACAGGTAAAACAAGCAATATTGTCCGCACACCATACTGTCCAGGCTTTGCAACGTTTTAGTATTCCAACACCACGTCTCTGTGCATTGATCCATGAAGTCTGTTAAATCAGGATGGAGGGGTGGTAGGCCGTACGGATCAAAGTATTCACCCTGCTCTTCTGTCAAGTACACGGCCACCCAGTGTTGACCGGGCCGATCCATCGGGTCTGTATTCAGGACGTAAGCAGCCGGATACACACGGTCTAATGGGAACACGTCTCGGGCGAACACTCCTTGAAACACCCTACGTGTTCCTGGGTCAGTCTCCAGCACCGTGGTTATCTGGTCTGTATCCATGTTAGGTGGCGAAGTCACACAGCACGTTACGGCTTTTATCGATTTGAATGATGTTGTCAAACTCGGCGTAGCAGATCACATTGATGGTTTTCGGTAAAGGTGTCCCGAAGTGCAGTTCCAAGCGTAAGTTGCCTTTCTTGATGAGACTCAGTTGATGATCGTTGTCTAAGGTGGGGGTCAGATCGAAACAGAACAATGTGTACCCTCTGCCGAAATCGTCTGGACTGATCATATTTTCCTCGTCTTGGTTGATTTGGCCAGTTGCTGTGAAGAGGTTCAGATAGCTCCGGATGTAATTGTCCGTTCCAAAGTTAGGTTGTAAGGGGCGTGCCGGTACCTGTTGGCCATCCACATGCAGGGCCACGAAATTGATGTTGAACGCTTTTAGGTTGAACGGATTCCTCGAGAGAGTCCCATTATAACTCACGTTCTTCACACAGGCTAGGGTTAAACGCTTGGACAAATCCCCCAGGAGCAGGTTTTCTTGATTGACAATCATATTGCCTTTAGGAACGGAAAAGACCTTGGTCTGTACTCGTCGAATCGGGTACTGGGCTGGTTTTTTCTCCAAGGCTCTGATGTGCCCCAACTGTACACCTGGGCTGGGTTTCACTTTGCGTACAAACAGACTTGCTTCTTGGATGACAATGTTATACTCGAGGTCCTCATTCGGGGCCATCAAGGCAAACTAGTCGTATTTTGACAGGTACTCCATTCAAGAGGTATCGGTCCTGCATGAATAAGTCCGCATGCAGACGTCCCATCATATCGACCGAGTGACTCTCTGCTGTGGCATCCACTCTCTCCGTGTAGCCGGCATTATCAGGACTCGCTTCCATGTTGCCTGGGGTATCTCGGTAGAACAACGGGGCTGTCAAATACGACTTTTTAGCGTCACGGCCGTAGGATAACAGTGTTTCGATGTAGGCTCGGTACGGGTACGTGTTCGTCGAGGCGCTCACCAGTTTATCACTCAGGGCTATATCCACTTGCTGGAATAGCGAATGAAGCCAGAGATTCACTGGACCCACGGGTGCATCTGCTTTCCGGGCTGTCCCATCTTTATTGGTGATTTT
This sequence comes from Hanleya hanleyi, assembly GCA_036873755.1. Classification (NCBI taxonomy): domain Eukaryota; kingdom Metazoa; phylum Mollusca; class Polyplacophora; order Lepidopleurida; family Hanleyidae; genus Hanleya; species Hanleya hanleyi. The sequence goes on along the minus strand of JAVTVY010004285.1, from coordinate 36,495 downwards.
AGCTTTCACATATAGGTACGTATGGGCTAAATCCAGCTAGGTCGTATCTGCGTTGGTGATGGTGAATTCAATGGGGCCTGTGGCTGTAATGCTGGAAAGGGGCAGATGTTCTACCCATTGACCCTCTTCGGCACTGGTCTGAGTAGGTGGGACGGTCCATAAATCAAATTCACTGTTGGTAGAAGGACACGACTCGGCATGGATGAAAGCCATCTTTAAGAAAAGATATCCTTGGTCTTCTTCGATGTGCGTCGTCGCTGGGTCGGTCGTCGACTGGTGCGTGGTCTCGGTGGGGCAGCTCTTTTATTCCCTACGGTGCGTTGTGCTTTGGCCACCAAGACGCCTCCCGCTTCTTTGGCCCGCCGTTTCAAGGATTCTTTGGGTGCCGTACCCCCCAAGACATCACCAGCCACTTGCAGTCCACTGCGCACCGCTTGTTTGCCGATCGCTTTGACCCCACGCGTCACCAAGGGCAGGAACGTTTTGACGATGCTCCCGAGTATGTTCCCCAGTCCATGTCCTCGTTGCATGCGTGTACCCGCAAAGACAGGAAAGTTACCCCCGGCCTGTTTGGTGTAATGATCGACGTAACTGGCTGTATGGCATTGATAAGGCACCTTCATTATGCAAAGTGAACCGCTCGGACTTGACGGAAATGAAGTGTCAGCACCACTTTTCCTCGTTCGAATGCCACCGGTCGTCCCGTGTCGTCTCTTATATCGATGACGATGGAGCTAATATCGGTCTGACTGACCGGTAGATACACAATATGCCTGAAACTGTGGGTGACTTGAGCTCCATACGTGCCTTTCACCGGGCAGACGCGCAGTAGAGGTACGTTGCTGTCGCCGACAATGTGTGCATCGACCACGTCCGAGTAGACGTACAGGCCATACATACCACCACGCATGTCCATCGGGATGTGGCCTATCTCGCCGGTGGGGCCAGCGTACCCCTGGTAATTTAAACCCAGCATTTGCTGTAGGGTAACACTGAGTTCGACACTCACGTTGGGGCTGAGCGTGAGATTGGCCTTGTCGTTGTGTGCGTTGTAATCGAAGTCCACATGATTTTTGAAGGGGAAAGATTTGATGGGTATTGAAGTATTCGTGACGTCTCGTAGAGACTTATAATGCATCAGACTTCTCAGTCCACCCATGAACTCCTTGGGGGTATCGTATTGACCTTCGGGTAGTTTGAGTCGAGTTTCTTGTCCTTCGTAGGTCACCTCGTACCATACTTCATTGGCTCGCACGTTGTACCACGAGTAAGGGTATTGGATTTCCACGAGTCCACATTCCCAGCGTCCAGGTAAATGCAACGGTTGTGGTAACTGGGTCACGTACTTGGTCAAGGTGTTGTCAGGAAACACATCAGCCGAGCTGTTACTGGGTAGGGTGAGGTAAAACATGATGACTGAGCTGTCCTGCTGCTGCTGTTGGTTTTAATACTTCTCGCAGCCCTTGGGCGCTAATCGTCGTGATGGTCGCGGTGATTTAGCTCTTGGTGGTTGCAGGGGGTGGCGTGGTAAAAGGGGTGAAAACGTAGGTGCCCGCCGTGGTGGTGATGTGGGAGGTGACTCCGGTTCCCAAGGTTCTGGTGGTGTACTCACATTCTGCACAAAGGCCCAGCGCTAAGGGTTGCCCACCAATTCCTGTGGTACATGCATGTCTTTCAAGCCTTGAGCGAAGACCTCCCATCCTCGAGGATTCGTGTGCGTCCTGCGTTGACGCATCAGGTCATTCACTAAATCCGTCATGTGGGTACCGGGGACCACCTGATTCTGTACCAGGAGTTCGCCTTTATCATTCCAAGTCATGTTAGGATTCTGTTTCATCCGTTGTAATACCAGGCCAGCTTGTTTCTTGAACGAGGCAGGTACACTCTTCAGGACTTCGTCTTCGACCCACTGTGGGGCTGTGGAAGGTACTCCACCCGGCTGTTGGAGCGGTGCTGAGGTCGGCGGTGTGTCACGTGGTGATGGTGGTGGTGGTGGTGGAGCAGAGAGGGTTTTGTATTGGTCCATGAACGTCATGTACCGCTGAAGCGTCTCATTGTACCGTTGTACTTTCTCACTATCGCTTAACCCCGGTCTCTGTAAGATCTGTTGCATCTCTCCATCGAGGGTGTTTATCGTCTTCACCGTAGAAGGGACAGGGTAGGGCGATTGGAGGTTTTGAAGGAGCCGAGGTTCGACGAGGACCATTTTTTTCGTGTGGTTCATTGTCGGCCGAAGAGTCCACCCAATACTGGACCCAACACGGAAGCGGCCAACGGTGCTAAGATGGCCCCGAGAAATCCACCTTTCTGTAACACCTTTTTCTTTTGTGTTTGAGACACTCGCTTCTGGACTAAGGTTCTTAGACCTGTCTTATGCTTGGTCAACTTGGTCTTCTGAGCCGGAGTCAGTGGTACGTTGCCTTTTAAGATATTGAGTCCAATCTCGCACAGACAGCACACGAGAGCAGGGTCCGCACCGCGTACAATGGTTCGCACCAACTCGGGTGGGGCCGTCTTCAATACACGGAGCGTAGGAGCGTGCTTCCGTACTCGCGCAGACATCCTGTACAACTAATGCTAGAACCCACAATTCTGCTCTTTTTATCTACTTCAGAGACAAAAATCAATCCTGCTGTGGTATTCATTCTTTTTTATTATCCCCATCATCAAAACACACACACCCCAGCTGGGGGAGCCACTGTAGGTGTGTTTACATTATTTTTGCATGTACACGTGGTGAGTCTCTCCGGGAAAGATGCCGGTCCGTAGTCGAAGGTGGTCGGGGGTGGTTTGCTTCAGGTCGAAGAGCATATACCCGTGCTGAGGGGTTGTGGCATCTTTAAAGGCTTCCAATGCAAACGGTGTGCGGCCGGGATACATCTGTCTCGCCAGGTGCAGCAGTTGAGTGGTATCTCTCGGGTTTTTGAAGACCACCATGTAGTGGGCATTTAAGCTGATGTTCCGATGTTCTTTGTTTTTACTGAACAGATTCTGCACAATGTAGATGATGCTGAACCGTCGATGATGGCTGCCTTTGGTAAAGAGTTGGGTGACCCGCGCATCCGTCTCCGCCATGAGATCATCCAGAACCACCAAGGTGTCGGGTTCCAAATCGGCCAGGTTGGGTAGGCCTTCCACGAACGTGATGTGGGGCATTGCTGCATACGCTTCCTGCCATTCTCCGTAACACCACACGACTCTGGCAATGGGTGGAGTGATCATGCTGTCGGCGTGTTGAAGGAGCTTCCTGACGAAGTGCGTTTTGCCGGAGCCCGTCGGTCCTGCGATGACGCAGGTGAAGGGATGCTGCCACCGAGGGTCCATGGTTGGAGGTGTATCCGTTGTCGTGCTAACCCGCTCTTGTAAATTTGGTACGAGTGAACTGGAGTGGTGGTGGTGGGTACAACGTCGGTTGTCGTTGTCTGTTCACGTTCAGGGATGATGATGGTGGTGATGGGTACAACGTGGGTCGTCGTCGTTGTCGGTTCACTGTGAGGGATGAAATCCGGTGGGTCTTCAGACGTAGTGGATGTACTTGGTGTAAGTGTGGAGCTTACACTCGTTGTGGCTTGTACACGGGGTGTGGAGGTGGTGGTGACTGGGCTGGATACGACTGGTGCTCTCTGTAGACCGGTTTCACTGATGGCTGGTGTTCTCAGTTGGTTAAGTAACGTGCTGACATAGGCTACGTCGTAAAACACACCTCCGTACAACACACTCAGCAGGGTTAATACTAGTACACAAAAGCCTACTTGCATTTTGCGCGTTTTGGAAGACGCTGTGTTCAGAGACGGTTGCACCGTGTTCATGGTTGGACGTGGAATGAAGGAGGACGGCAGTGGTGTCTGGTTTTATAGCCATTTCACCTGGTTGGCAGCGACCCAGGAATTGAAGGAACTGGGCCAGCCTTGCCATTTGACGAAATGAAACAGTTTGCCACGTCGACGTTCCGTTTTCAAAATCTGCTCCACCGTGTAGTAGTCTTGCTGTGATTTTACGACAGGCTGTAATTCCGGCTCGTAAAACGTGCCTAGCAGCGGTTCCCCTTGAAGATCTTCCAGTTCGTAGACTCGCCGCTGTCGGGGTAGGCGCCGTTTAATCAGGAAGTGCTCATCGCTCCAGTTGGGCAAGTAACTTTTCTCGAACTTGCCCTTGACTTTACTGATCCGTACAGGGTCCCCGACCTTGAACATCTCCTTCGTCGTTCGCTGCGATGGCCTGGGGTACAAGACACGCCGGACTTGGGCTTCATTGCGTTGGGTCACGGTAATGGGGGCTCTCTGTATACTTCGATGATAGGCTCGATTGTAACCCCTCACCAGTTTCGGGAGAACATCGATGTACCGCCTTGTATTCTTATAGGTGAAATATTTATACATACGACCTTTAAATGTCCTGTTGAACCTTTCCACCACGGATGCCTTGGTCTCGTTGTACGTATGGAAGAAGAAGACCTTCTGGGCTTTCAGAAAGGCTTGGAACGGTCTGTTGAGGAATTCCGTGCCTTCGTCGGTTTGCAAATACAAAGGTTTGCGCCCGGTCTTGAAGATGTCTTTGAACGCCGCTATGAGATTCGCCCCCGTTTTCGTCCGGATGGGTGCCACCCACGCATACTTCGATAGGATATCGATGCACGTCAAGATATACCGATTCCCATCGTTGTGTTTGGCAAAGGCGCTCATATCGACCAAATCCGCTTGCCACTGGGCATCTAGTCCTCCCACGATGACCCGGTTCCGTAGAAATTGGCGACGGACAGATCGATGTAAGGTATAGGCGTCTTGTTTTCTTAACCAATCTCGGACTTGGGCACGTTGTATCCCCTGGGGTTTGGCCGCTCGATAGAGAGCCGACAATGCACTATAGGCCGCCGGACTGTCGGGACTGTAGTATAAGTCATCCAACACCTTCTCCCAGCGCTTCATGGTGACACAATGATGATGGACCCGGAGAGTATGGTTTATTTATAACAAGTTTCTACCACCGTTGTGTTGGTTGACTGAGTTCAGCCGGGTAATCAATGGCCTCGTCGTCGTCGGGTTCATGTAGTTGTTGTTCATGGGGTTCAGCCAGCGCGTCCTCCATAGCACGAGCCCACGCCAACTCGTCTGATGATCGCTCGTCCGGTGTAAACAGCTGGTCCACAATAGGCACTACTTTCTCCAAGGCTGACCACAGATGGGGGTCTAGGGTGAAGCTTCGCGTAGCATCTTGGTAGCGGCCCAGACGTGCGAAGAAAGGCTCACGGTATACGTAGATGGCATTGTCTATGTGGATGAGGTGTCCGTCGAGCTCGTCGCTCAACACCCGTTTAAATTTGGTCCAGCCGTCACGCTGTAGCGTCACCGAATTCGATACGGTCTCAGCGGGCGACCAGCAAATAGCTCCACAGTCTTCCACCTGGGTGACTTTATCTTCATAGACGTGTTACCCCACCTGGGGTATAAGGGGCAGGATGGCTCGTAGGACGGATGACATGCTTGCTCTAATGTCGAACGGTGAATGACACACACTCTGTCTGACCCTGGTATTTTATAGTGTCAATACCACAGCGCCAGGGTCAATAGGGCACAGACTAGTATGAGGCCAACCAGCCGGTGCTGGTTCCGGCGTGAGCGCTCGTGGTCCATAGCCCGAGCATCAAGGATGGCTGTCATAGTCCAGTAGTGGTGAGTGATGGCACGCCTCTCCATCGAGTGCACTCTGTGGAGGACCGCTTCTGTGAACTCGTTCAGGATCTGGCGTCGTCCCTCGTTGTCGTCGCCATCTGCAAACATGGACCGGACCACTGCTCGGTAAACCGTGAATGAATTCACCACGATGGCATACTGTAAAATGCGAGTCGCATGGGGCTGGATCTCCGCCATGGCTCTGCAACCGTAGAAATGAAGGTGTGGCATCCAGAGGGACGTGTTTTATAGACCAGATGTAGCTCTACGGGTGTAGTCCGTGATACGCAGTATTCTGATGGGTTATGTGGCTCCTATAGAGATAGTACTTCATCGACCATGGGGATTACTTTTTCCAAGGCTGTCCATAGATCAGGGTGCAGAGTAAAACCACCTTGCTTGAGACAGAGGAGTCGAGCAAAATAGGGACCGCGGAAAATGTAGACGTCGTCACACAGGTGAATGCTATCACCGTCGAGGTCACCCAATAACACCCGTTTCAAGGTAGTCCAGCCTTCCAGCGATAAAGATACACGCGCTGGTTCAGACGTACACCAACACCTACTGTCGTCATCGATGAGCTCCACACGTTTGGGATACAACAATAGGGTGCAGTCCGGTGTAAGAGTGCGGGTCTCCCACACACGCTCGTCTTCAGGCAAGACTTCAACCGGAGGTACTGCTGGGTCCCAGGGAAAATCTTCTCCACGTCTCATGCTTTCGTCTAATACAAGCGGGTAGGCAAGCAGGCTGGCTGGCAGGCAGGCAGGCAGGTCAGGTAAGTCAGAGAGCTCCGCAAGGTAGTGCAATGAATACACCCAATCCACTAAAAATCACCTCTTTTTATACGTTATTCTCATGCCGCCATGTTGTACACCGCCATCTTGTACAACATGGCCGCCAATGCCGCCATCTTGCCGCCAACATGCCGCCATCTTGTACACCGCCATCTTGTGCCGCCACTTGTAACATACAACATGGCCGCCAATGCCGCCATCTTGTACACCGCCATCTTGTACAACATGGCCGCCAATGCCGCCATCTTGTACACCGCCATCTTGTACAACATGGCCGCCAAGCCGCCATCTTGTACACCGCCATCTTGTACAACATGGCCGCCAGTGCCGCCATTTTGTACACCGCCATCTTGTACAACATGGCCGCCAATGCCGCCATCTTGTACACCGCCATCTTGTACAACATGGCCGCCAATGCCGCCATCTTGTACACCGCCATCTTGTACAACATGGCCGCCAAGCCGCCATCTTGTACACCACCATCTTGTACAACATGGCCGCCAAGCCGCCATCTTGGTCCCACACTTGACCTCAGTGACCCCTGTGACGTCATAGTTACATCCGGGTGAAAGGATTGCCCATTTACTGTAAGGCTACTACTGTCCGCATCACCAAAGCTCATTTTGATTTGGACTACATTCTTTGGCACAAAGAACTGGATACGGAACGACTTCATCGCCGGTTGTTCGGTGTCAAATTGTATCATCACAGAGGACAAGAGTCGGATCGCGGAGAGTGATGCTGTGGTCATGCATGAGCGTGATCTCCGTGGCAGGGGCAGTCTTCCTGCCAACAGGACTTCACCAGAGATGGATTTGGTTGAGTCAAGAAACACACCTGCACTTTTATGGAACGAACTTAGCTGAATTCTCAGGAGTGTTTAACTGGACGATGACGTATCGATTCGATTCGGATATTGTCTTTCCGAACCTTTCGTTTCGTAGGCGATCAAATCCCCTGACTCATCTTGAACTAGAATCTGAGCTTACACGTTTTAAGCGAAGTCGGACGAAGTTGGTTGCTATTCGAGTCAGCAATTGTCGGTCAAGGGAATCTGACAGATTGACGTTCGTCCGTAAACTACAAAAGTTCATTCCAATGGATATATTAGGAGCCTGTGGAATTCCTTGTTCCAGAATAAATAATTGTGATGATAATTTCATGAGACAATATAAGTTTTATATAGCATTCGAGAGCAGCCACTGTAAGGATTATATTACGCGTGGAATAATATCCCCGTTGTGATGGGCGGAAGTAGTCCGGTTGACTATTCGACGGTGGCGCCACCAAACACTTATATACATGTGGATCAATTCAAGTCACCCGAAAAATGAGCAGAATATCTCAAATTACTTGATAATAACCAGATTATACACGACGAATATTTGAAGTGGAGACAATCATATCAGACCGACTGGTCATTTTATTGTAATTGCGCAGCTTTGCAAAATCATTCATTCCGGTTCAGTTGTATAAGGATCTTAGTACTGGTGACGAATGTTCAGGAAAAAAACCCGTCATTTATTAGCACTGGACACTACCATTTTTTCACCGTACCGCTTTACGGCTAATGAGGTTCAGACGAATATCCCACTTACGGCATATCTGATGTGTGATCTATATTTCGATATGTATGCCGTATTAAGAATACTGGAGATGAAATGGCCCGTTACGCGGGCATGTAGATCACGATGTAATTTATATTTACGAATAACGATCACCGATATCATTGTACATTTTTTTAGCTACAGGAAAAAGATATAAAAACGTATAAAAAAGTTCAGTAAATTTCTGGCTTTACATGTCAAAATACACGTACATCTCTTTAATGATTTTCAGTGCTCTTGTCCACGACCAAACCAACTGTTCAGGATGAGATTCGTGACTGTACGCCCAGTGGTTCCTGAGTTAGGAATGAGCTGTGTATATCAGATTGTTGGGTGAAATCAGTTGTCTTCTGTTTCAAAACCCGGAACATGCGATGACACTATTATTATAAAGAAAAATACACATACCTGTTTTGCAGATTTAAATATATAGAAGAAAGATGATATACACTGTACATATAGATACACTTGGCAATACTTTAGTTGTTTAACATATCACAGTCTACAAATTCATTCCCGATAAATACTTCACGGTATTATTTTACTGTAAACCACACCTTGGCCAACCAATGTGGATATATATGATTAACTCGGCAATGATTTGAACGTTGATATTATCTATATTATCTAGTACTGTAGCAACTGTCCAGGTAGATCCTTATTATGTACATGTAGGGAAACTAGTAATATAGATCTTGATTATAATGGGCGAAACTGGTCGGTAGATCTTGATTATATAGGGGCAAAACGCGTTGACTGCATGCAGTGTTGACTCGTTTTTGTCCCATTGTGAGAAAATGCCAAATTTGTGACAAAACGCGTTGCATCATAGCCCATTGACATCAAGTCATCGACAAGTCTTTTGTAAAGAACCTACAGCACACAACATTGATGGACAATCGTTCAAGTGAGTTTTCATTTCCTCATTTGCATGCCCAAAGATTTATTTTTGACAACCGAAACCAATCACTTACCCGTTGTAATATCAGGTGTTAGCATAACAAAATCTGGGACCAAAGTAAATTGAATATTAGCCATTTATGATCGAGGACCATTTCCATTGGTTTCCAACATTTGAGAAAATACGTCGCATTGCCCGCACCCAACCTCTGTAGATAAGTGGTAGACTGACGTCCTCTGGAGTGAACCAGCTCTCCCTCAGATGTCATAATATTATCACATTTCAATGAATAACCTGACAAGATGTCAATAAGAAAATGTTTTAACACATTATGTTATTTTATTCAACTCGCGGTCAGACAAACTGGCCTATATCAAGCAGTTTGTTTCTCATGCCCGTGTTCCGTCACCAGAGGTTATATAACGTCACCAGAGGTTACATTATACATTGCATCTACATGATGGATGACATGGAGGTGAATACATGATAATTGGAATGAAGTAAATTTAGTAAGCAGTAGGCTACATCATTATTGCGGTTGGTGAATACATTTGGTAAATCGTAAGAAAGGTTTCTTCTAGAGAATTTCTAGACCTGGCGGCTTATGCGTTTCCATGGCCTGAGTGGAGAATGGAGACGACATGGGATGTGACAGGTGATCCTGGAAAGGCAAGGGGACTTTCCGAGAGGGAAAGCAAGACCGACTCGCTTGATTCTGTCGCTGGAAAGCCTCGTCTACTTTGATGTTTTTTTCTTGGTTTTTGATCATATGTCGCCTTTCATGATTCTATCATCAAAACGCGATGACGTCACGGCGTTCACTCATCATGTATGATGACTCGAATGAAAGTAGTTTCAACATAGCTACCAATAGTAATTCCAACGGTACCAAGTGTGATTGCTAGATTTCGGTCAATGGGTTACGAAATATATATTCCAAATAATATTTGAGAATGGTGATGATGAAGGAGACTGTCACAGGTGGTGATAATGCAAGACTTTGTAGTCGTGATGTCATGTTGGTCCAGGTCAATTTAGTAATTGGAAAGTTGGCATATTGCCCTGTATTGAGTATTCCAGTCCTAATCCATAACAAAAATGCAGGTAGACCGAAGGGGAACAACTGCTTGGACTCAACACAGTGGTACATGCACAGTGTATGATGATCTCCCCTTATACTATATCGCATCTGCAGTGTCATCGCAGCATCGTTCTAGTCATTTCGAACTAGGCGCTATATCCTGACTTGTCATTTCTTTTTTTTTATTATTGAATGTAATTATTGAATTGATAATCATATCTCTATAAACTACAGACGGATATAGAAGTGGATTCATTGCCAAACGCGAAAGAGGAATCGCACTTGACCAGGTTAGGGGAATCCCGTTATTTAAAATGGAGGTAAGAAGGGTCGTTTTCGCTCAATAAATCAGTTCACACAATAAGTTCAGCAAAATTCTCTTGAGGCGCATACAGACATATCTATCCGCATAAAATGGTAGTAAAAAAGTAAATTGTCATCTATCTAATTTGCGTAATAATAGGTCAAACATCCTTCGGACTGTTTAAACAACATTGACTGGTTCTTCACATGGTAGGCCTAAATTAATTTTATGACGTGGAACAATAGACAAATCAATGCGCCTGAAATTTTGATGCATTGGTAAAGAAGGAATCAAAAGTTATTGAGAAAAAACGACCTTTTTTGCCTCCTTTTTAGAGAGCGGGATCGCCCTAACCTGTTGACCTAACCTACCATGAGATCTGCGAATGTGAATACCATGAAATACAGTACGTCAGGCGTACTAGTATATGAAGCATACTCTCCACGATACTAAGATTATCGCCGTCGGAATTTGCAGTTGCAGTTGATATTGGATCAGGTCGTGAGCTTTGATTTTATAGAACATAATCAACCCTTCACGGTCCTCACCCCATCACGGTCCGCGCTCAATTTCAAACGTGCCGTCTTATTTTAAAGTACATTGAGTACACTATAATAAACGCACGGTACTTCTAAACAAAAACGAGAACAGAAAACTAAAGAGCTTTGATTGTTACAGATATACTGCACCATATCGAGAAACGAGGGTCGAGCTAGCTGAAATGTGTCCACAAAGCGATTATGTGTTGGGATAGAATGCACCTACACAGCATCACATAAGACCAAGTTGTATATCCAGTAGAGAGTTATTTGATAATGTTAAAAAAAAAAAAAAAAAAATACCAGTGACATGTTTCAGGGACGATTTGCGATATTTTCTTCTATTTACTGCTGCACAACTGACACGAACTAACCCCCATTAACAGTGGACAAATCAGCGTATCAACCCTACCTGGCCTTGGGATAATGCCCCCCCCCCCACCAAACTTTCTGCGTTATCTCCGGAAGGACGAAAAATGGAGAGCTGAAACTCCGGGACTTTATAGTTTATCATATTGGGGTAATTTTGAACCCATTTGCATAACCCCCTGAGCAGAGGATCATGGATAAATTCAAGATGGCGACCACGTGGGGTACCAGAAAAGTGATGTTTTCATCATATTTCTTCAAAATTTCTGCTTTTCCGAGATGAAAATTGAGTAAAAACTATTTTATTTCACATCACATTAATATTTACTAATTTATCATGCAGCTTTTGCGGAGAAATTGCATAAATAAAAAATTCGGAAAAGCTGACCGAAAAATCGACAAAATCACTGTGACGTCGTCAAAGCGGCCATCTTGGATTTTTTTTACATTTTCTTGGGAGCTTGACTCAAGGGCATAGTGTGGTAAATTTCAGCCCCCTAGCGGGGGGTGGCCATTTCGTCCCCTCCCCCCCCCCCCACCCGCCCAGGCCTGGACAGGTCCCAAAAAGCCCAGGCCAGATAGGATTAAAATCGACCTAATTAAAAGAATTAGGTTTAACATAACTGGTTTCTTTGGCATGTAAGCAGAATTACTAGTATCCGTTTTGCTATGGAATAAGTAGATGACATTGAAACTGCTTACGAGCTTCTTGTACATGTACTGAAATCATCTTGTACCGAACAGTGTTGCATTTCGACAGGTATAACAGACTCTCAACGAACGACGAAGATCCATGGCCACTCTTGTTTGATCTTGTCCCGTGCACTATACAGGAAATGACCTCGGGTAGTGATATACGCCAACAACTGTGATGAGGCCTTCTGCGGATGGGGTCGTCCCAACCTGTAACCATTTGGGTCATCTATACGCGATAAGACTGACCCTGGGATCGTGTTCAGCCTACTTTCGGCAACTGCAAGAGGGAATTTCCAGAAACCAATACCACGTGACTTCGTCAGCCAATCAGCTAAAGTCTAACGACGTAACCCCAACATTTTCGAATCATGTGATGTCCTACTCGTTCAAAATTACATATCCACCACACCTCTTGGATGATACGAAAGTTATTCATACCTATATCTTTTGTAAGCCCAGGCAATATCTGTTTCTGTAGTGATATGAAAACCTGTAATTTATCAGATTTCTCCAGCCTGTTCTCCGCCGGATGAAGGCCGAACAGAATCCGGTAAAGTATCGGATATCGCTCCGAGATAATAGAGACACACGATTCGCAAGCCATCTTATGGATGGGAAAGTGGGGGTCATCCATGATTCTGCCATAAAGTTCCATGGAATATAATAGCGTGAATGTCGAACAAGTCAGTTGAAGTACATTTAACTCTGCTTCAAATATTCTGTATCGGTTCAAATGGAACTCAAATTATTACAATACATCCGTGGACAGTTTCAAAGAACGCCTGTGTGAGGACGGGTTGTCGCCCATGCTTCACGAGTTCAACAGAAAATCCCCGTCGGCTCCAGTACGGAAAGTTAACATCTTTCGGCTGTAGATCCATTTATGCAACCCATCCAAACCAGCCAAGAAGAATAAAAGAGTGATAAAGGCATAAAGAATTATTCTAAGAGCCAAAGCATAAGGGAAATTTATTTATTTTTGCATTTCTTGCTGCCGCCTATACTTACAACATTACGTGAGCTAAAGTAACTCGTGCTGCGCATTGCACGCTGGGATGGAAACATGGCCGATTTTCAAACGGTCCAACGATGTATTGTGACAAAGTGTAGGCCATTATAAAGGCTTGTGCCTCTCAATCACCATGGCCCCACAACATGCCATGGCCTCTCAAAGAACGACGAAGATACACCTCTGTTTCGAATGGCCACAGTTACGAATTTGGGTCTCTAGTGACATCTTCTTCTTGAATTCAGTGAAATTTCAAGGCACGGCCTCATTCCCACTGTTCATGAACTTCTTTCACACAGTGGAAATCATTCAATCAATTCTTTTGTATCCTGCTCCAGCTTGACCTGATCCATGTCAATCAAGCCATTATCACACCTATCATTATAAACCCGACTAACAGACTTCAAGCACGTTCAGTATTATTGTTATAGGGAGATCGCTTGCCCTTTCTATACTACCCATCGCGCACTACTCATCGCGCATGCACAGTCGACCCATTCTACTGTAGGGTGCAAGCCTGGCCCATGGAATCTCAGGTAATGAAAGCCCCTGGTCTCTCGCCCCACCCTATCCCGCGCCACACCTATGCGACCCGCTGTGCAGTGAGCAAAGAGGAGTATGAGAGGAGGAGGAGGAGGAAGAGTCGGACACGCCACGGATTATACTAGGTAGATGTTATGCACATACGGAATTGGTACTAATGTCACAAGACATGGGTATTTCGATTATTGAAGCCGACCTATGGACGACGGCTGAATACTAATGCAAATGTCGCAATCGGATTTTTTTTTAGCTGACCAATGGGTTATACATGTATGAATTCAATAAAATGGTATTAGAATCCCAATCAATTATCCTCGCGATTCGATCTATTTTGTCGCGTCCAATTTTGTCAAGATGCGAGATAATTTTTGTTACAATTTCTCTTAGAAATCTATGTGATATAACAAGATTGGATCATTCATGCCACATACTCACATCGAATGAGCGCGCACCAGCATGGTACGCTCCAACAACATTTGTCTCAGAGTGCCAGTCTTGTGTTTCTGTAGAGTCATAAGTTATATATAAAAGGGGATATTGGAGCCGATTTAGGGTCAGATAATTCTTTTAAACAATTCCTGGTTATCTCTCCTGATTCGCACATTTCTGGCCCCAAATCAGACCCCAGATGCCCTTTTTAGGCCTACTGCCTATCAATGCTAATTGTTATCGAACCGGTAATATCCGAGATTGTCCGGCAATCTTCCGTAATGTCCGGGAACCTCCGGCAATGTCCGGAAATCTCCGGGAATGTCCGGTGAGTAATCGAAGACAAGGGCTCCGTGCATGGCTTCTAGGTTATAACCCCCATACATAGCCATACAGCGAGAGAAGGGGAATCCCCCTGGTCCTAGCTGTAGTCGAACTCTTACTGCGCGCTCCACAAGCGAGCACGTTATCCACTGCACCACGAGTTAGCCCATACTAGGCAAGGTTGAAAATACCCTAATTTACCTTCCAGTGTTCAAATCCAAATACGGCTATGGTGTAGGCCCAATCGGGAACCCATGCACGGATATTTACGGTATGGAGTGTGGTATCTTGGAAGACGATAGCAGGGGTCTCGCGTCACATATGACGTCACGTCCGGGTCAAAGATCACATCCGGGTCACTTCATGTGACCTCACTTCCGGTGACATGACGGCCCAGCAACAATTATCATAAGACCCCAGTCACTTCCAATGTTAATGTACGGGGAATTCATGTATGGGATAGGAGTATTGAGGTGGTCATTTTTTTTGAAACACGATGTGTCTCGAGGCCAGGGGTTGACTTTCGATGAAAAGTTCAAGCAGGTCTGGGATGAACAATTTAGGTCCATTCTGGCATACTTTTTGGACAATATTAACTCAGTCCCAATGGGGAACCCACGCACGGATATTTGCCCCTTGTTTTCTTCATCTCGAGCTGTGTAACTCGATTGAAGGGGTCTTGAGATCATACGTTGAATTTTGTTGAAAAGTTCTGATGCCGCATGCTCACTAGGCAGGCAGATCGAGGTGGACGTTTTGGAGACTTGGTGGACCCACAAGGGCCCGATTGGGTTGTGTGAGGTATCAGTTTGAAGCATTCGTGGGGGGGAGCGTCCGTCTGGATGGGTGTGGGTGGAAATATTGTCTATCTGCGCATGCGCAATAGAAAAAGTGTATTTAAATGGACGTTTTCGAGTCTCGGTGGACCAATATTGACCCGATTGGGCCGCGTGAGATGTCATCGTGAAGTTCTCGTAGAGTACCATCCGACTGCACTAATGTGTCGCCCGTTTTTAACATTCTGCGGATGCACAGACAGGGAATTGTGGGAAAAGAGCACTGGAATGGACGTTTTGGGGTCGAGGTCGACCCATGATGGTGTGAATGGGTTGTGGAGTATATCAGTTTGAAGATCTCATGGGGTAGCGTCCGACTGGACTGGTGTGGAGTAAATGTAGATCAATGGTGCGCCTGCGCAGTGGAAAAAGTGTATGGAAATAGACGCTTTGGGATCGAGGTGGATCCATAGTGGTCGGATTGGGTCGGGGAGTGTATCAGTTTGAGGCTGTCATGGGATCGTACAACTGGGCTGGTGTGGAGCAAAGGTAGTGCAATGGCGTGAATGCGCATTCTGGAGTAGTATAAAAAAGCATTTAAGGCCAGAGTTTTGGGATTAGAGGTGCGCCATCCTTGCTCCTAATGGGCCGCTATTGTACCGTGTGGGAAAGACTAATGTGACGTCATCAAATATAGAGAAAGCATATTTAAATTCCAGTTGTCCTTTAGTAGTAGAGAACGCAGAAACCCAGTATATTTGCCTTGTGACCTTTGTGGACAGTTTTACAATAACGCCTTAACGCTGTATCTTAACGCCTTAACACCTTATCTTAACGCCTTAACGCCTATCTTATCGCCCTATCTGAACGCCTTGACGCCATGATGTAGACATACGGGAGAACAACAACAAAAAGGATGACAGGTCAATCATTTTATTATCCCCTCCAGTACATAATACCCACGCTGTTGGAGCCGCGTTGGGTATGTATACAATTCAAGTATTGTCCAATCAGAATCCGTCGTTTGAGAAAGTTCTATCTTCGGTCACGGTCGCTTTTGACCTAAGCGTCGTCGAGCAGTCCAGGATACCGCTGAGGCAGCATGTCTTGAAACAGGGTTGTTTTGCGCATTTCGATCGCATTTTCCAGGGCATCGGTGGGTGATAACTCCATATCCTTATCCAAGTGACGCTTGGTCTTCATGATGGACCTGTGCGTGGGGTCGACTTTCATTTCAAGCGGCAGCAGCCTATACCGCTCATAGATGGCCATGGCTGTTTTCCTGATTTTCGGGCGCATTTGGATGTACGCCTGTTATAAGTTATCCTGTCTGGCGTCCTCGATTACCGCAGCATGAGTATTAATAACATCATGCACAATACGATCCCAAAGATAGGTTCTTCTCTCTTCCCTGGGACGAAGGCTGAGTATCTGAGGTCAAGCTCTCCATATCAGTAAATAGACTCAGCAGTTTCTGTTTCGGTATCATTATCTGCCTCCTCAGTGGGCTCCTCGGAGTCCTCAATTCCATGTATATTCTTCTGGTGTCGCATCATATCGTAATGTCTGGTGAACGCGCGTTCGCACTCAGTGCATGTATAGCCCATGCTGACGGTTGAATGTCGACTGTGCACGTTTTTTGAATACGCTTGCTTTTATCGACAGTAACGCGCGCCAACGCCCAGCTCAACGTCTCAGCACCCTGGTGAAATAGCCCAGAAGCTAAGATTTTTTTAGACATTCCATGGAATTGACACTAATTCATCGAAATACAGTGACGCCCGTCAACGCCCGTCGTTACGCCTTAGTGTTCGTCTCAACACCTTAACGTCCTATCCCAACGCCTTATGCTTTGTCGGACGGACATCATAATTTTGGGTGTTGAAGAAGATAATTTCCGGCCTCTAACTGCGTCTTCATAAAGGTTTGAAATGCCTCACGCATGGTCAGCAGATAGTTGTGTTGGTATCCTCTTAGTTGGTACTATCTGTTTCTTATGCAGCAGAAGACATACACGGGGCACCCACTGGATGTCATCTATGAGCGTGATAAGATTACGACGCTCTGCTCGGGGTCGAAGAATACGCTTGATCGATATAGTGAAGAATCCCTGGGACGAAGCTCACATTCTGTAATATTGTAATTTCGTAGGCGGGCTGCCACTGGCTGTAGCATCCAACTATCTGGGTATAGCGAGGGGCCATTCCTCTAAGAATTTCGTCACCCAGGAAGTCTTGCCACATCCCGTCGGGCCGCTCACCCTCATGGTATAGGGATGCTCTACCCCACTTGGCGGACCCATATCAGGTGGGCTCAGTGGTGTCTCTTGTATAGGCATTGGACGAATATGTCTGAGAATATTGTCGCGACGAGAGAGCGTCTTCTGACAGAACGTACATGTTCCCGACATGGTACCCTGTCAGAGGGTGGCCACAGACTGAGACGTTATATGACCCCTCACTAACTCACTCACACGCTCACACTCACTCACTCACTCACTCACTCACTCACCCACCCACTCACTCACTCACCATCGTCAGTGCGTCCATGCGTTAAGACGGGCGTTGGGCACGCCTTACGGGCATTGGGCACGCTACAACCACTCACTCACTCACTCACAACGCCTCACTCACTCACTCACTCACTCACTGACTCACTCACTCACACTCTCACTCCCGCTCACTCACATGCACACTCACCATCGTTACTGCGTCGATGCGTTGAGACGGGCGTTGCGCACGCCTTACGGGCATTGGGCACGTCTGAATCACTCACCCACTCACTCACAACGCCTCACTCACTCACGCATGCGCTTTTGTACCCAGAAGGTGGAGGTAACTCTACCATGGTAGATCAATCCACATTCCCAGTATGCCTGAGATCATGAGTTCGGGGTACACTCCAGAGTCCACGAGTCGCCCCTACAGGTTAGTGTATAAGAGTAGCCATGTCTCAATGGTGCACCTGAGCGACGACGAACTTTGTCTACTATATATGTATAGCTGCTCGCCTATCGCTACCATATAAAGTCCGTCTTTTCCGCACGTGGGATTTACGTATTCCGTTTTTTCCCCGGGAAAAGCATACACCCGCAAACCCAGTCTGCATATCTTGACGGGTCATGATCCGCTGGGGACCATACTAACCTCACTTTACCTGGTTGATAGTGTCATTTTAGGGAAAAGAGTTATCTGTCCGTGCTTCATTTCGGAGAAAACATGCACCCACCCCTGACTTGATCGGCCTGGAGGCGTGCTTCACATGGATACCCCCCTACCCAGTACGCCCAATATGAGCCCACCTCGACCCAAAAAGTTTGTTTCCATACTCTTTTTCTACTGCGCAGGCGCGCCACTGCTTTTACTCCTCACCAGTTCAGTTGGACGCTACCCCGCGAGAGCGTCAAACTGGTACCCCCTCCCCCCGACCCATTCTCACCAATATGGTTCCACCTCGACCCAAAAACGTCCATTCCAGTGCTCTTTTCCCCACAATTGCCTGTCGGCGCATGCGCAAAATGTTGAAAACGGACGGCCCACTATTGGTCCACCGTGATCCGAAAATGTCCACCCAAATACTCTTTTCTACTGCGCATGCACAGTTAAACGATATTTCCAACCCACACCCGTCCAGTTAGACGCTTCCCCACGAATGCTTCAAACTGATTCCTCATACAACCCAGTAGGACAACTATGGGTTCATCTAGACCTCAAAATGTTCACCTAGATCTGCCTGCCTACCGCGTATGCATCATCAGAACATTTCGACAAAGTCAACGCATGGCCTGGAGACCCCTCCCATCGAGTCCTACAGCTCAATATGAAGAAAACAATGGGCCACATCCCATACCGCAAATGTCAATGAGTGGGTTCCCCATTGGGACTAACATTATCCAGTGCGCCAGAATGGATTTATCATGTTCACACCAGACCTTTTCGGCGAAAGTCAACCCCTGGACTTGACCAACACCCCCCCGCCTTATCGTGTTCTACATCGCGAGACAAAGAAAACAAGGTGCCACAATCCATAGTAAAATCCACAAGAAAAAGAAATTACCACCTCAATACTTCTATCCCATAAATGCATTCCCGTATATTAATATTGAAAGTCAGTGAGGACTTATGTAAGGGCGGATAACTCTTGCTGGGCCGTCACGTCAGTAGTATACAAGGAGTCAATTGAGTTAATGGCGCCTCACTGCGCATGCGCAGAACTTGTATTGACGTCATAAGTGTGGATGTGCGCATGCTTGATGGATGTGTGGTGGGAGGTGGGTACAAGATGGCGGACTGTGTGGATGTGTGGTGGGAGGTGGGTACAAGATGGCGGCCAGGTTTCAGGGTGGTGGGAGGTGGGTAGCCGCCATCTTGTACCCACCTCCCACCACCATTTGGATGGTGGTGGGAGGTGGGTATCGCCATTTTGTACCCACCTCCAACCACAAGAACTTGTATTGACGTCATAAGTGTGGATGTGCGCATGCGTGATGGATGTGTGGTGGGAGTATTATTGTTATAGGGAGATCGCTTGCCCTTTCTATACTACCCATCGCGCACTACTCATCGCGCATGCACAGTCGACCCATTCTACTGTAGGGTGCAAGCCTGGCCCATGGAATCTCAGGTAATGAAAGCCCCTGGTCTCTCGCCCCACCCTATCCCGCGCCACACCTATGCGACCCGCTGTGCAGTGAGCAAAGCGGAGTATGAGAGGAGGAGGAGGAGGAAGAGTCGGACACGCCACGGATTATACTAGGTAGATGTTATGCACATACGGAATTGGTACTAATGTCACAAGAAATGGGTATTTCGATTATTGAAGCCGACCTATGGACGACGGCTGAATACTAATGCAAATGTCGCAATCGGATTTTTTTTAGCTGACCAATGGGTTATATGAATTCAATAAAACGGTATTAGAATCCCAATCAATTATCCTCGCGATTCGATCTATTTTGTCGCGTCCAATTTTGTCAAGATGCGAGATAATTTTTGTTACAATTTCTCTTAGCAATCTATGTGATATAACAAGATCGGATCATTCATGCCACATACTCACATCGAATGAGCGCGCACCAGCATGGTACGCTCCAACAACATTTGTCTCAGAGTGCCAGTCTTGTGTTTCTGTAGAGTCATAAGTTATATATAAAAGGGGATATTGGAGCCGATTTAGGGTCAGACAATTCTTTTAAACAATTCCTGGTTATCTCTCCTGATTCGCACATTTCTGGCCCCAAATCAGACCCCAGATGCCCTTTTTAGGCCTACTGCCTATCAATGCTAATTGTTATCGAACCGGTAATATCCGAGATTGTCCGGCAATCTTCCGTAATGTCCGGGAACCTCCGGCAATGTCCGGAAATCTCCGGGAATGTCTGGTGAGTAATCGAAGACAAGGGCTCCGTGCATGGCTTCTAGGTTATAACCCCCATACATAGCCATACAGCGAGAGAAGGGGAATCCCCCTGGTCCTAGCTGTAGTCGAACTCGTACTGCGCGCTCCACAAGCGAGCACGTTATCCACTGCACCACGAGTTAGCCCATACTAGGCAAGGTTGAAAATACCCTAATTTACCTTCCAGTGTTCAGATCCAAATACGGCTATGGTGTAGGCCCAATCGGGAACCCATGCACGGATATTTACGGTATGGAGTGTGGTATCTTGGAAGACGATAGCAGGGGTCTCGCGTCACAGATGACGTCACGTCCGGGTCAAAGGTCACATCCGGGTCACTTCATGTGACCTCACTTCCGGTGACATGACGGCCCAGCAACAATTATCATAGTCACTTCCAATGTTAATGTACGGGGAACGCATGTATGGGATAGGAGTATTGAGGTGGTCATTGTTTTTGAAACACGATGTGTCTCGAGGCCAGGGGTTGACTTTCGATGAAAAGTTCAAGCAGGTCTGGGATGAACAATTTAGGTCCATTCTGGCATACTGGACAATATTAACTCAGTCCCAATGGGGAACCCATGCACGGATATTTGCCCCTTGTTTTCTTCATCTCGAGCTGTGTAACTCGATTGGAGGGGTCTTGAGGTCATACGTTGAATTTTGTTGAAAAGTTCTGATGCCGCATGCGCACTAGGCAAGCAGATCGAGGTGGACGTTTTGGAGACTTGGTGGACCCACAAGGGCCCGATTGGGTTGTGTGAGGTATCAGTTTGAAGCATTCGTGGGGGGAGCGTCCGTCTGGATGGGTGTGGGTGGAAATATTGTCTATCTGCGCATGCGCAATAGAAAAAGTGTATTTAAATGGACGTTTTCGAGTTTCGGTGGACCAATATTGACCCGATTGGGACGCGTGAGATGTCATCGTGAAGTTCTCGTAGAGTACCATCCGACTGCACTAATGTGTCGCACGTTTTTAACTTTCCCAAAACGTTTGAGAAAGTTCTATCTTCGGTCACGGTCGCTTTTGACCTAAGCGTCGTCGAGCAGTCCAGGATACCGCTGAGGCAGCATGTCTTGAAACAGGGTTGTTTTGCGCATTTCGATCGCATTTTCCAGGGCATCGGTGGGTGATAACTCCATATCCTTATCCAAGTGACGCTTGGTCTTCATGATGGACCTGTGCGTGGGGTCGACTTTCATTTCAAGCGGCAGCAGCCTATACCGCTCATAGATGGCCATGGCTGTTTTCCTGATTTTCGGGCGCATTTGGATGTACGCCTGTTGTAAGTTATCCTGTCTGGCGTCCTCGATTACCGCAGCATGAGTATTAATAACATCATGCACAATACGATCCCAAAGATAGGTTCTTCTCTCTTCCCTGGGACGAAGGCTGAGTATCTGAGGTCAAGCTCTCCATATCAGTAAATAGACTCAGCAGTTTCTGTTTCGGTATCATTATCTGCCTCCTCAGTGGGCTCCTCGGAGTCCTCAATTCCATGTATATTCTTCTGGTGTCGCATCATATCGTAATGTCTGGTGAACGCGCGTTCGCACTCAGTGCATGTATAGCCCATGCTGACGGTTGAATGTCGACTGTGCACGTTTTTTGAATACGCTTGCTTTTATCGACAGTAACGCGCGCCAACGCCCAGCTCAACGTCTCAGCACCCTGGTGAAATAGCCCAGAAGCTAAGATTTTTTTAGACATTCCATGGAATTGACACTAATTCATCGAAATACAGTGACGCCCGTCAACGCCCGTCGTTACGCCTTAGTGTTCGTCTCAACACCTTAACGTCCTATCCCAACGCCTTATGCTTTGTCGGACGGACATCATAATTTTGGGTGTTGAAGAAGATAATTTCCGGCCTCTAACTGCGTCTTCATAAAGGTTTGAAATGCCTCACGCATGGTCAGCAGATAGTTGTGTTGGTATCCTCTTAGTTGGTACTATCTGTTTCTTATGCAGCAGAAGACATACACGGGGCACCCACTGGATGTCATCTATGAGCGTGATAAGATTACGACGCTCTGCTCGGGGTCGAAGAATACGCTTGATCGATATAGTGAAGAATCCCTGGGACGAAGCTCACATTCTGTAATATTGTAATTTCGTAGGCGGGCTGCCACTGGCTGTAGCATCCAACTATCTGGGTATAGCGAGGGGCCATTCCTCTAAGAATTTCGTCACCCAGGAAGTCTTGCCACATCCCGTCGGGCCGCTCACCCTCATGGTATAGGGATGCTCTACCCCACTTGGCGGACCCATATCAGGTGGGCTCAGTGGTGTCTCTTGTATAGGCATTGGACGAATATGTCTGAGAATATTGTCGCGACGAGAGAGCGTCTTCTGACAGAACGTACATGTTCCCGACATGGTACCCTGTCAGAGGGTGGCCACAGACTGAGACGTTATATGACCCCTCACTAACTCACTCACACGCTCACACTCACTCACTCACTCACTCACTCACCCACCCACTCACTCACTCACCATCGTCAGTGCGTCCATGCGTTAAGACGGGCGTTGGGCACGCCTTACGGGCATTGGGCACGCTACAACCACTCACTCACTCACTCACAACGCCTCACTCACTCACTCACTCACTCACTGACTCACTCACTCACACTCTCACTCCCGCTCACTCACATGCACACTCACCATCGTTACTGCGTCGATGCGTTGAGACGGGCGTTGCGCACGCCTTACGGGCATTGGGCACGTCTGAATCACTCACCCACTCACTCACAACGCCTCACTCACTCACGCATGCGCTTTTGTACCCAGAAGGTGGAGGTAACTCTACCATGGTAGATCAATCCACATTCCCAGTATGCCTGAGATCATGAGTTCGGGGTACACTCCAGAGTCCACGAGTCGCCCCTACAGGTTAGTGTATAAGAGTAGCCATGTCTCAATGGTGCACCTGAGCGACGACGAACTTTGTCTACTATATATGTATAGCTGCTCGCCTATCGCTACCATATAAAGTCCGTCTTTTCCGCACGTGGGATTTACGTATTCCGTTTTTTCCCCGGGAAAAGCATACACCCGCAAACCCAGTCTGCATATCTTGACGGGTCATGATCCGCTGGGGACCATACTAACCTCACTTTACCTGGTTGATAGTGTCATTTTAGGGAAAAGAGTTATCTGTCCGTGCTTCATTTCGGAGAAAACATGCACCCACCCCTGACTTGATCGGCCTGGAGGCGTGCTTCACATGGATACCCCCCTACCCAGTACGCCCAATATGAGCCCACCTCGACCCAAAAAGTTTGTTTCCATACTCTTTTTCTACTGCGCAGGCGCGCCACTGCTTTTACTCCTCACCAGTTCAGTTGGACGCTACCCCGCGAGAGCGTCAAACTGGTACCCCCTCCCCCCGACCCATTCTCACCAATATGGTTCCACCTCGACCCAAAAACGTCCATTCCAGTGCTCTTTTCCCCACAATTGCCTGTCGGCGCATGCGCAAAGTGTTGAAAACGGACGGCCCACTATTGGTCCACCGTGATCCGAAAATGTCCACCCAAATACTCTTTTCTACTGCGCATGCACAGTTAAACGATATTTCCAACCCACACCCGTCCAGTTAGACGCTTCCCCACGAATGCTTCAAACTGATTCCTCATACAACCCAGTAGGACAACTATGGGTTCATCTAGACCTCAAAATGTTCACCTAGATCTGCCTGCCTACCGCGTATGCATCATCAGAACATTTCGACAAAGTCAACGCATGGCCTGGAGACCCCTCCCATCGAGTCCTACAGCTCAATATGAAGAAAACAATGGGCCACATCCCATACCGCAAATGTCAATGAGTGGGTTCCCCATTGGGACTAACATTATCCAGTGCGCCAGAATGGATTTATCATGTTCACACCAGACCTTTTCGGCGAAAGTCAACCCCTGGACTTGACCAACACCCCCCCGCCTTATCGTGTTCTACATCGCGAGACAAAGAAAACAAGGTGCCACAATCCATAGTAAAATCCACAAGAAAAAGAAATTACCACCTCAATACTTCTATCCCATAAATGCATTCCCGTATATTAATATTGAAAGTCAGTGAGGACTTATGTAAGGGCGGATAACTCTTGCTGGGCCGTCACGTCAGTAGTATACAAGGAGTCAATTGAGTTAATGGCGCCTCACTGCGCATGCGCAGAACTTGTATTGACGTCATAAGTGTGGATGTGCGCATGCTTGATGGATGTGTGGTGGGAGGTGGGTACAAGATGGCGGACTGTGTGGATGTGTGGTGGGAGGTGGGTACAAGATGGCGGCCAGGTTTCAGGGTGGTGGGAGGTGGGTAGCCGCCATCTTGTACCCACCTCCCACCACCATTTGGATGGTGGTGGGAGGTGGGTATCGCCATTTTGTACCCACCTCCAACCACAAGAACTTGTATTGACGTCATAAGTGTGGATGTGCGCATGCGTGATGGATGTGTGGTGGGAGGTGGGTACAAGATGGCGGCCTGTGTGGATGTGTGGTGGGAGGTGGGTACAAGATGGCGGCCAGGTTTTATGGTGGTGGGAGGTGGGTAGCCGCCATCTTGTACCCACCTCCCACCACCATTTGGATGGTGGTGGGAGGTGGGTATCGCCATTTTGTACCCACCTCCCACCACATGGTTGGATGGTGGTGGGAGGTGGGTACAAAATGGCGGCATGTAGAAAAACGTATAAAATGAGTCGATTTTTAGGCAAAGGGGTGTATTCATTGCACTACCTTTGCGTAGCACTGTGACTTACCTGACCTGACCAGCCTCCCTGTCTGCCTGCCTGCCTGCCTGCCCGCATGCTTCACCTCTAGTCAGTCATCCAGCCTGCTTGCCTGTTTTGTATGAGCTGTGAACCTTTTACTTTTTTCACTTTTACCAGTGCAAATTCACCAGACTTTACACGGTAGCAGTTACTCACCAGCCTGAGCCCATAGTCATGATGAATTCAGCCGACCTAGTCACGCTTCAAAAGAACCGTCCTCGCCTCGTTGATGAGATGGAGCATGTGGCTGAACTATGTGATTTCCTTATGCAGGAAAACATACTCCTGAAAGAGGGTGTCGAAGATATCATGGCGGAGAACACCCCTTCACGACAAAACAGAGCTCTCATCGACGGTCTACTGCGCCGTGGTCCCAATGCATTTCCAGCCTTCGTGGAGGGGTTGAAGATCACGAGAAATGACGAACTAGCAGATCTACTTGAAATTCCCCTTGTAGATGATGATTTCTTAGTGATGGACACTACCGAAGAGCGTACAGCTAGCAAACGTACGCACACTAGCCCAGAGAGTACACCTGTCAAACGCGCTGGACGACCCAAACGCCCCCGACTAACACCGTTAGAAATACCTAAGTCAGTGATTGAGCAGCCAGTAGTACCCCAGCAAGTGCCTGTGAAACAAAAGGTAGAACTTCCTATGTCTGTCCAGGAGATCAACAACCTTATCCAAGAGGCTTACCAGGCAGCTCACACAGACATTTGGGAGCTCTCACCCTATTTAACTGTCAGTGTGAAAGACGAAGAAGTGCATTTTAATGCAGCGGGCTTTAACGACAGACCCGGTAAGCATATTGCCATGAACTTAGACACCTAGCAAAAACTGGAGACCCTTGATTACGCCATCGATGCGGTTATTCGCGACCAGGGGAATGACGAAGCGAAATTTCAAGTGGGTGAGGACATCTTTGTGAGTTGTGCCTATTTCAACGACCAGCTCCTGGTGCATATTCGAAAATGGCGAATGCGGTTAGATACGCAAGAGCTTGTTGCTTGTCCTCAGGGTGTCACCTTGAAATTAACGGCCTGGCGGAAGTTGCAGAGTCTTGCAAGTACAATTCGTCAAGCTCTGGTCTACCAGGTGTCTCACTATATTTATCAGAAGTACATCGACACAGTCCTGGATCTGATCAGACCTCAAATTCCACAGAACACTAGTGTACCCTCATACGCACTGATCACTGAGGCACTACAGGCTGTGACCGAGGCGCAAATTGCCCTGGCAGTGGTAGCGGCCTGCCCTCCCAAAATTCCACGTGAAGAGATTATTACGTACATCTACGTGCACCAGGGACGGAAAGATGATGATGAATTCAAACAAGTCTTGTTGACGAACTATTGAGAACAAGTGTTGAAAAACATTTACCATACACATTTATTGAAGTGGCTTGAGAGCGTATAATTGTATTAAAAATTCAGAGTTTTTTAACTGTTAATTGTATTAAAAAATTCAATACTCAGATATAATTGTATTAAATTCAATACCCTTGTGAATACGTTCATTCTGTGTTAATAAAAATAGTAGAAAATTAAAAAAAAATGCTTGTTAGTGTTCATTCTATTGCTTGTTAGTGTTCATTCTTTTTTTAAATTGCGCACAAGGCCGATATGTCAACCCCACACCCAGTCCATTAGATGCCCCTTCACATAAGCTTCACATTGATACCTTACTCGACCCCATTGGTCCACTAGGGGCTCTCCTAGCTCCAAAAAGGCTATTTTCATACCCTTCGGCCGCCGCGCATGCGCACAAGGCCGATATGTCAACCCCACACCCAGCCCATCAGATGCCCCTTCACCTAAGCTTCAATTTGATACCTCACTCGACCCACTACCCCCAAAATAAAAAAAAATAAAAATATTAAAAAATGTATGTCGATTACAAGCGTCTAGTCCGTCATTCATAATCCAGCCGTCGTCCATTAGAGAATATCCGCGTCCATAATCCAAAGACCTATTCCATTTCCATATAACAGTATTAGCACCAAATTCAAAAAGACAAAAGTATACATAAACATAGGCTTGTTTCCTGCAAGAGAGAAGCGGTCAATAGTTTTCAATGATGCCGGCAAGACATCATGATGTTCCAAAATATCAAATCCGTATCGCTGATCAGTATTCTTAATCCATAATATTCGTTATAGAGTCGTCATCTAAAATGATGTACCTCAGTCACGCTTTGATTGTGACTGTTCATATGAGTACCATGAGGATCTTCAAGTACATGGGCTCATACGGCCCCTAGCCCCGGGTTAAGCGGAATTAGACACATGTTACGAAACGTAGCGCCATAGATCTTGCACGCTACGTTCGTATTTGCTATCAGCATGCGATATGTATCGCCAAATTTGAGAAACTTTGAGTGGAGGCGCTTGGTGGAATAGCCCTGTTTTATAAGTTTCTGCAACAATGTTTTGTGACGTTGATTAAAATCATCACATTTAACACAGGATCTAGCAAATGCTACTAAGCGAGATATGTATACGCCATATGCAGGTCCCACTGGAATATTACTATCCAGAAAGGGATAGTTTACGATGTCGAAATTGTAATCATCTCTTTTGTCATAAAGTCGACGAGAGAGAATGCCCGCTTCATTTTTATAGAGATAGAGATCTAAATAAGATGTGCCTGTAGGGCTATCTGTAGTTTCCTTCAAATCCAGTGAATGTGGATATATATCCTTCACTGCGTCATTTATATAGCGATTATCCACAGCGAGAAGATCGTCTATATAGCGTTTGGTGAATGAGAAGGAACGGGCTTTGAATGGATCAGTTTTTGAAAGCGCCTGCATATAGTCATATTCATAAGAGAACAGATACAGGTCAGCCAACAGGGTGCACAATTAGTACCCATTGGAATACCTATATGCTGCTGATATATTGTGTTGCCAAATTTCACATAGATATTTTTAATGAGAAATTCAAGCAACTCTATAAACAAAGAGTATGAAAAGGGTATGAAAATAACAGAGCTCTCGTCCAATCATCACCCAGCCCATTAGATGCCCCTTCATGAATGCTTCACATTGATACCTCACTCGACCCCATTGGACCATTAGGGGCTCCCCTAGCTCCAAAAAGGCTATTTTGAAGGTCGATATCGACCTTCATTTTTTTTATTTTTTTATTTTTTTATTTTGGGGGTAGTGGGTCGAGTGAGGTATCAAATTGAAGCTTAGGTGAAGGGGCATCTGATGGTACCTCACTCGACCCCATTGGACCATTAGGGGCTCCCCTACCTCCAATAAGGCTATTTTGAAGGTCGATATCGACCTTCATTTTTTATTTTTTTTATTTTGGGGGTAGTGGGTCGAGTGAGGTATCAAATTGAAGCTTAGGTGAAGGGGCATCTGATGGACTGGGTGTGGGATTGAATTAGGGTGATTCTGCGCATGCGCGGTGGCCGAAGGGTATGAAAATAGCTTTTTTGGAGCTAGGGGAGCCCCTAATGGTGCAATGGAGTCGAGTGAGGTATCAATGTGAAGCATTCATGAAGGGGCATCTAATGGGCTGGGTGTGGGGTTGAAATAATCCTTTTTTTTCAATAATTTCAATTTTTATTTTTTTCAATAATTTCAAAAAATTGTAAAAAAATTGTAAAAAAATGTTTTTCTTTGAGAGAGAGGATGATGGGCGTTGGTGTTAATTTTTGTGCTTTTTTGATAGAAGTTTCCTCTTCCGGAAAGATGGGGTGGCCCTGAAAAGGGCCTTTGAAAGTGTTACGACACTTATGCGCGGTATATTCTCTTTATCCCTCCCACATGCTTCCTGCATATTGGGCACCTTATTTTTAGATGCTCCTCCCCTGCGTCAACGCAGCGGCACATGGCGCCTTCACACGACAGTGTTACCCAACAATCTTTACATAGGCACAGATGTCCACACGGTAATACAGCGTACAAGCTCTCTTCATCTGTACAGATACTACATCGTGTTTTTTTTTCTTCTATATGTCGTTCTTTGTTCTGTCTGGAAGTCTCCGCCTCCATAACATTCATGTCTTCCCGCATGGCGTTAATCCGTTCGTTGAGGCGCGTTACCTCGGCTTCGTGGAGGCATGGTTGGGGTGTTTCGGCAGCCGAAGTCGTTGGAGTTTCGGCAGGCGACGTTGTTGCAATTCTATTGCTATTTAACCATGCACGGTCTTCAGCCGAAGTCGTTATACTGGGAGTTTCGGCAGGCGACGTCGTTGTTGTAGTTGTTGGAGGTCTACTATTTAACCATGGAAGCTCGCCGTCTTGTTCCCCATCAGTTATATCATTGTCCTCGTTTTCTTCTTCTTCTATGGCCTCCATCCTGTTGATTTCTTCGTCCTGTTGTTGACTTAGCCTTTGCAACCGTCTATCCTCTTCTGCTCTTACATCTCGCCGGAGTTGTTCCGCAAGTTCTTCTGTACTGCGTATTAACGTGGTTTCGTCTTCAAGAACCCTCTGAAAACTTGTGATTATCGTTATTCCTCCATCCTCTTCACTGCTAATCATCTCTCTGTGTTCTGTAGCAGCAGCAGCATTTCTAGGATCTCTAGCGGGATGGTGGGTGAACAGGGGTCGTCTTCTTAAACTCATGATTTGTATTTGTGAATAAATGTCAATATACACGTTATTTATAGTCTAGTCGGCTGTGGTGGGAGGTGGGTACAACATGGCGGCCATCCACATGCCGCCATCTTGTACCCATCTCCCACCACCATCCAATGTGGTGGGAGGCGGGTACAAGATGGCGGCCGGTGTCAGTCAGTGCAAGATATGCTGGCCCACTGTATATTGCTGTGTTACCATTGCCCAAGCATTAAAAATTTCCTATTTTTTTTCGATAAATCCGTTACAATTTTCAGGGAACTATTATAAGACTGTAACCCATAGTCTACACGTATTTTTAGCCAGGAAAATCAATTTATTTCCAATGTACCTGGTTTTTCATACTACCGTACACTAACTTTGTGGGTTTAAAATCACTAAAAATTAATAAAATAACGGCATAGTCTAGCGTTAGGCTGTTAAATTTTTTTAAATACTATACACTGAATTGCCTGAGTTCAACTTGCAATAAAATTATATGTGCACTGACAGTTATTGTAAAAACACAGCCGTTTAAAATTGGCAAAGAAACACAGATATTTTGTCAGCGTCGTAAAATATCACACAGCTAGAGTGCTTTCGCTACGGTCCGCGTCTTACACTATAAATAGCGCAGTATTTTTTTTTTCAATTATTCACAATTAATCTGAGTGCCCAGTCATGGAGCCACCACCCCTGGCTGAAATCATGGATATTGATACATCAGACTTGTTCACAAATGAAGATAATCAAGTCCAACCCATCGGCAATATCATTACTTTGGTACATGACGAACCCTGGTTAGATGATATAATGAAACACTTATTTTCACCACCACCTCAACCCCGGAACTACCCTGCGCCAACTACAGCCCATTGTGAAGACCCCCCAGAAACATCACAGCTGAGTAACTTCTTCGCCCATGCAGCCACACCGGATGTTACCCCAGACGTATACCAATGTTTTGACGACATAGACTGCATGTTAGAAAGGGTGTTGAAACCACTACAAGCTAAAGAAGACGAAACGGCACAAGATGGAACCGATGGAAGCGATGATACACATGGAACCGATGATACAGAAGAAGGCCAAGATGACAAGGCGGAGAACAGGGAAGACTCAAGAAAAACAGAGAGAAAACATTACAAAGAAGAGGGTAGACGCAAGAAAAAACAGAAAAGATGTCAGGATGAATAGAAATAGGCAACAGGACAGGAAATACAGAAAAGATGCAAGGCCAAAGAGAATAAGAGACAGGAAAATAAGCCAAAACAAAATCCAAGACGAAGTGCATTATGTTTGGGCAATAACAACAACAACATTGGGGTGTAACACAGAACGTCAAAGCGCTTTATATTTACCCTGCGTGGAATGCAGTCACCAATTTGCGAAATTTGCGATCGCCCCCTGCGGTCACCAGGCCTTATGTGAAACTTGCATTCATCGCCGGGCCCAAATACCAACATGTGCAGCGGCCAACAAACCCCTAGAATGTGAATTACTGCCCTTGACATGTCCCGTCTGTGCTGATAGAAGACAGGCCCTCTCAACGATGTAATGGCTATATTACATATTCCAACGGTTATTTTTATAACCAACCATCTTTTCCGAAAGGGAACTTCTAACAACGCACAAAAATTAACACTAGATTTCCACACACACATATCCCTGTGCTATAAATTGTCAGTCCCCCTTAACATTCGGGCTATTATAACTTCTCTATCAAAATAAATTTCAGCCCGTTATTATTATTCGGGTTGTAATATTAGTAACATGCCCGGGTTCAAAAATAAATGTCAGTCCGTTATCGTTCGGGCTGTATTATTATTAATTAATTAATGGGAGAGAGAAAAAATCTGTGTTTATAAGAGAGAGATTAGTCCTCACAAGGACTTTTTGATATCGGGCAGGGGTTGTTGTTTTTTGGTGTTGCAGTTTAAAAAATAAAAAAAGGGGTGGGGCTGTATGCTTTGAAATTGATGTGCAAGTTAGAAGTTTCCTCTTTCGAAGCATTTGTTCGCTCTGAAAAGAGCGTTTAGGTTCAAATTTTTTGCCCTGTTTTATTCAGGGTGGGGAGTTGCCTACTCCCCCATCTGACTGACGGAGAAGTACCGGTACGAGCTCACCACGTCATCTTCGTCTACGGGCGGGGTCAGGGGTTGTCCATTGACGAAGATGGCAGCGGCCATGGTGGGTGGAGGGGCCTCCCAAATCATCAGGGGCAGGTCGTCTTCCAGGGGGGAGGGCACGTCGTCTTCCAGGGGGAAGGGTGGAACATCCTCATCCCGGGGCGCTGTTGTTGCCGGAGCAGGGTGGGGGAACATTCTCTCTCCCATCAGATTTTCCAGGGGGAAGGGTTCATCATCCCGGGATGGCTGGAGCACTGTTGTTGCCGGAGGAGGGGTGGATTCTTCATTCATGACTCGCTGTAATAAGTCGAACCACCCCTCCTCGTTGATGGTAGTTCGAGCAGCGTTTAATAATGCTCTCACATTATTTGCTGTGTCCGGCGCTTGTCCTTCCGTGTCATTAAGCAGCATCGTCTGCCATCCCGCAAACTCCTTTGCCCAAAATCCCCGTATAACTTGCTTCATGGCTCTTCTCTTCCTTCTCGATAACTTCGCTGGTATTCCTCTTGATATGGCTGTGGACATCTTGGCTGGCTTCATATTTCTCTTTGTTGGCATTCAAAAAGTTTTCGAATAATCCAATTCAAGCGGGCCCGATATATACAGACAAAGCGCGGACGTCGGTGAAATCGTTGGGATTCTGTGTCTTTCTGGAGTCCTTGAAAATTCGGCGTGTGTTTCTTTTCAATTTATAAAAGGCTGTGATTCGACAATAAAATGTCAGTCCCCGTATACATTTTATTTCCAATTGAACTCAGATAATTCATGGTATAGTATTTAAAATTTTAGCAGTCTAGCGCTCGACTATGTTGTTATTTAATGAATTTTAGCGAATTTTACACGCGTAATGTGAAAGTCCGGAAGTCTGGAAAACCCGCTACACTGAAAATAAATTGATTTTCCTGGCTAAAAATACGTCCAGATTATGACTTACAACCTTATACTAGCTCGGTGAAAATTCCAGCAGGTTTATCGAAAGAGAACTCTAGAAAATTATAAAAACATACCCTTCGTTTCACGGCAAGAAACACAATCTGCGCAGTTGCCGATTGAATTTTGGTGTCAAAACAGAGTTGCGTCCCATTTTTTTGCACCAAAAAATTGAAGCACATTTTGTTCCAATTCATGCTATTTCGTAATTTATTAAATGTGTTTGTCGTATGAATTACATTGTTTTATTGAGGTAGGATCATGAAAAGGATATTGGCTACCTATTTCATTAATTGTTTTATTGAATTAACGTTTCCTTAAATTTATAAGCTGTCTCAAAAGGGATGGGGCACACAGTTTAGCATTTAAAAAATACCTTCACGTACGTGTAGTATCTATTACATTATATAGTATGGCTTTGCAAGTATAGGGTTTGGCTATTTCAGAGCACTATGGATTGTTCTGGTAATTATAATGACTTGATATTATATGCCAGCAATGATATTATTTTATTTTATCATATTAATTACTCAAGAATATCAATTTATGCACTCTTGGTCCGGCTGCAAAAATTGCATTGTCAATTTTAATTATTTTTCTACAACAAGGTACGCGTATTTTTTTATTTACAATTTTTTTATTACCATGAAATTAGCAAGAATCGGTATATATAAATTTTTGCCTGGCCGGTATTTTATCATTCATCATTATGGCAGCGCCGGGCAAGGAGCTCGCTTTCTTCCAACTGACGTCTGATGTGATTCTCATCGTGTATGATCATGAATTGCAGCTCATCAAAGAACATCCTGAAGAAGTGAAATTATGTTTAAGCTTAGCCGGCTGGACTCTATTGACACGCATGTTACAGGGAAAAGAACCCGAAGTGGATTTTCTGCATGTCGGCGTCGGTGTCTACCTGCGAAGTGGAAGAGATGATTCTTTTTTTCCGCGGTTAGAACAGTGTGGGGGTGCTGCTATTGTACTTTGGCCGGCATTATGGCAGGCGCTGAAAGCTATTATTACTGAGGTTCACTACGTACTGTATCCTGAGGCCAATTCTGTCGTTACCCGTACGCTTACACCGGATTGTACAATATTATTATATCCCCAACGCGTCGAGTTGATCGATGACGATAGCCGGTGTTGGTGCACGGCAGAACCGGCGCGTGTGTCTTTATCTCCGGAAGGCTGGAATACCTTGAAACGTGTGTTATGCGGTGATCTGGACGGGGATAGTATTTACCTGTGTGGCGATGTATACATTTTCCGCGGACCTTATTTTGCTCGACTTATCTGTCTCAAGCGAGGAGGATTTACTCTGGACCCCGATCTATGGACGGCTTTGCAACAAGTAGTGCCCGTGGTCGATGAAGTACTTTCTCCACAGGAGCAGCCTCTCACAGAATAGTCCCTGACCCTATAAATACCAGGGATGAGACCGAGTGTGTATCATTCACCGTTCGACATTTAGAGCAAGCATGTCATGCCACATACGATCCATCCTGCCCCTTACACCCCAGGTGAGGTTATACGTCTATCAGGATAAAGTCACCCTGGTCGAAGACTGTGGAGATATTTGTTTTGTACACGCTGAGACTCTATCGAATAGGGTGACGCTACAGCGTGATGGCTGGACTAAATTTAAACGGGTGTTGAGCGGTGAGTTGGACGGACACCTCATCCACATGGACAATGCCATCTATGTATACGCTTCCTACGCCTGGGCCGCTACCAAGATCCTACGCGAAGTTTCCTCCTAAGCCCCTCTCTGTGGTCAGCCTTGGAGAAAGTAATGCCTATGGTGGACCAGTTGGTTACACCGGACGACCGATCACCCGACCATAGTACCTGACCCTATAAATACCAGGGGTGAGACAGAGTGTGTATCATTCTCCGTTCGACATTTAGAGCAAGCATGTCACTACGAGCTATCCTGCCTCTTACACCTTACCAGGTGGGATTATACGTTTATGAAGAAAAAGTCACCCTGGTCGAAGACTGTGGAGCTATGTGCTGGGCGCCCGCTGAGGCTTTATCGAATACGGTGACACTACAGCGTGATGGCTGGACTAAATTTAAACGGGTGTTGAGCGGTGAATTGGACGGACACCTCATCCACATGGACAATGCCATTTACGTATACCGTACCGCTCTCTTCCCACGGGTGGGCCGCTACCAAGATGGTGCGCGAAGTTTCATCCTAACTCCCACTCTGTGGTCAGCCTTGGAGAAAATAGTGCCTATTGTGGACCAGTTGTTTACACCGGACGACCGATCACCCGAGCAATTGGCGTGGGCTCGTGCTATAGAAGACGCGCTAGCTGAACCTCATGAAAAACTACATGATGATACTACAGCCGGGGAAAGTGCTATATCTATAGAATGCACAGAGGCTAGAGTGTCAGTGTCACCCGATGAAGCGAACAACACACACATGACGGGGACGACCCAGAACGATGAAGGGTAAGAAGAAGACCGTGATGCTGCGGTCCCGAAAAAAGGTGAAAAAGGCGTCTACAGTGATTAACAAGGTGTTAACCGATTTGTATTACAATCCTACGAGTCCAGCCGCATATAGCGCTGTGGGAGCGCTGGCTCGAGCGGCCCATTCTCAAGGCATTAGTCGAACTGAAGTTCGAGACTGGTTAAAAACCCAAGACACGTATAGTTTACATCGAGCTGCCCGACGTCATTTTCGCCGTAACCGGGTGATCGTAGGCGGTATAGACGCGCAATGGCAGGCGGATTTAGTGGACATGAGTCGATTTGCACCTCACAATGATGGACATCGGTACATATTGACCTGTATCGATATTTTATCCAAGTATGCCTGGGTACTACCCATTCGCACCAAAACAGGAGAGAATCTAATAGGAGCGTTTCAGCAGATTTTCAAGACGGGGCGTAAACCTCTTTATTTGCAAACGGATGAAGGCACAGAATTTCTCAACCGACCCTTTCAAGCCTTTCTTAAGAAACAGAAGGTATTTTTCTTTCATACGTACAACGAGACGAAAGCTTCGGTGGTGGAACGCTTCAATCGCACCTTCAAAGGACGCATGTACAAGTATTTTACTGCCCAAAACACTCGACGCTACATCGATGTATTACCTCAACTGGTCCAAGGCTACAATCGCGCCTATCATCGCAGTATCCAGCGAGCTCCCCGTGATGTGACAGAACGCAACGAACATCAAGTGCGTGCTACGCTGTACTCATCATCCAGTCCATCACTCACGGTACCCCGTTACAAACGTGGAGATGTAGTGCGGATCAGTAAAGTGAAAGGCCAATTTGAGAAAAGTTACTTGCCCAACTGGAGTGACGAGCACTTTGTCATCGTTCGCCATAAACCTCGACAGCCACACGTCTATCAACTGGAAGATCTACAAGGAGAGAGACTGCAAGGCACGTTTAACGAGGCAGAATTACAACCCATAGTGAAAACACCGAAAGACTACTACACGGTGGAAAAGATTTTGAAAACGGAACGTCGACGTGGCATTCCCTATCATCTCGTCAAATGGCAAGGGTGGCCTCGTTCGTTTAATTCCTGGGTGTCTGGCCGTGACATGAAACGTCTATAAATTCTAACCCCTATCACCACCCGCCTTCAGTGTAGGATTGTACCATGGA
>JAVTVY010004284.1:0-40704 GCA_036873755.1 Hanleya hanleyi | reverse complement strand
TCACAGAGGTCATATGCAAATGTCACTTCCGAGCTCTGAGCTCCACACGCTTTGAGCTCCAAGAGCTCCGATCCAAGAGCTCTGCCACACGGGAGCTCCCACCACCACCACCGGGCGTTGAGGCCCGTCAACGCCCGGTGCTGGTGGTGGTGGAATGTGGTGGTTGTGTGTGTGTGTGGTGGTAGTGTGTGGTGGTGGTGTTGGTGGTGGTGTCTGTACATATAAGAATGAACATGTGTCCCTCATCAGTCCTTATGTATTGGTCGACAGATCAACATGTCGTGTACGTTCTGTCAGAGAAACTTCTCTCTTCGCGATAGTATGCTCAGGCACATTCAACGCAAACACAACCAAGAGACACCGCCGAGTCCCGCTATAGGTCCAACAAGTGAAGTAGAGCATCCCAATACGATGACGGTGAGCGGCCCTACGGCATGTGGAAAGACGTCCTGGGTGATGAAGTTCTTAGAGGAAGGTGTGGCAACCCCAGCTCCGACACGTGTTGTTTGATGTTATAGCCAATGTCAGCCCGTCTACGAAACTACGCGATTACAAAATGTGAGTTTCGTCCCAGGGATTCCTCACGACATAGACGAACCGTATTACGTTGACCCCGAGCAGACCAACGTGGTAGTGCTAGATGATCTGATGAGTGCGGCCAAGGACAATTCACACGTTGCCGACTTGTTTACTAAAGGATCCCATCATAGGAATCTGTCCGTCATCTATTTGACCCAGAATCTCTTTCCTCAAGGAAAGGCGCTCAGAGATATTGCCTTGAACTGCCAATACTTTGCGTTGTTCTCCAATCCCATTGACAGAGCTCAAATTCGTGTGTTTCGTAGTCGAATTTATCCTCAGAACATCGACCATTTCATGCAGGCGTTTCAAGGGGCAACAAGTCGTCCGTACGGCTACCTATTCGTAGATTTAAAAGCCCATACCCCCGATGATTGCCGGCTGACGACCCACCTGTTACCCGGCGAGGGATCACCGCAACGTCATATACCCCGAAACCATCCACAGAGTCCACATCTGGTAGAGCAGCAGCAGCAACCCACTCCCATACAGCGGGGTCCCTTCATACCATCAGTCCCGGAACATCACCCAACCGCGAAGGACCAACTCAAACCCGTACAAGGGAATGAACATAATGTGAACTCGAGGCTATGGAAGGATTTGTTCAAAGAAAGTATGAACGCCGAGATGGGCAAGACGTTGAGGGCCACAGAAAACAAATTTCAACGCAAAGGGTATTTATTCGAAAGAGGAAGCCGCAATTTTAGCCCATAGCAGATTGGCACCCAGACTACGACGGGTTTTACATCAGCGGTATGTCGACCTCGTGACCCATATGAAATTGTTCGATAAGGACCCAGTCCATATGGAAATTGAAAGAACAGCGTCGATGTTGAAAACCTCGGGCATGAACTGGAAAGCGGCGTATGTCAGAGCAATAGCACAAAAGAAATATTTGTTCGAACGCATCATTAAACGACGTTAAAGCGCTAAGAAAGTGTGTTAAGGCGTTGAGACGGGCGTTAAGGCGTAACGACGGGCGTTGACGGGCGTCACTGCATTTCGATGAATTGGTGTCAATTCCATGAAAATCAGAGCTTCTGGGCTAATTCACCAGGGCGTTGAAGCGTTAAGCTAAGCGTTGATGGGCGTTACTGTCTATAAAAGCAAGCGTATTTCCAAAAACACGCACAGTCGACGTTCAACTGTCAACATGGCTTACACTTGCTCTGAGTGCGAACGCACGTTCACCAGACATTACGATATGATGCGACACCAGAAAAATATACATGGGATTGAAGACTCCGAGGAGTCCGTTGAGGCGGATGCTGATACAGAGACTGCTGAGAGTGTATCGACTGATACCGAAACAGAGATTGCTGATAGTCTATCTAGTGATACGGAGAGCTTGACCTCAGATAGTCAGCCTACGTCCGTGGAAAGTGAGGCAGAACCTACCTTCTGGGATCGTATTGTGACAGCAGCCATCAATACTTACGCTGCAGCGATCGAGGACGCCGGAGAGGATAATTTACAACAGGTGTACACCCAAATGCGCCCCCGCATCAGGAAAACAGCCATGGCGATCTATGAACAGTATACCTTACTACCGCTTGAAATGAAAGGCGACCGCACGCACAGGTCCATCATGAAGACCAAGCGTCACTTGGAAGAGGCTATGGGACTACCATCCACCGAGGCCCTGCAAAATGCGATCAGAACGCGCAAACAACTGTTTCAGGACATGCTACCCGAAGAATATCCAGGCCTGCCCGACGACGCTTAGGTCACACCGAGCAAAGATGGAACTTTCTGAAATGGCGACAGACAAGAGCAGCCGAAAATACATCTAACGGACAAGAAGGAATATAACAGATGCAAATGGTACCCTCTGATTGGACAAGAGTGTTTTGAGTTGTAAACATACCCAACGCGGCTCCCCCAGCGTGGCTATGATGTAACATTGGGGAAAATAAACTATATGAAAAAAACTTCTTGTTGTTGTTGTTCTCTCATGTGTCATCCTTGTTGTTGTTGTTGTTCTCTCTCCGGTCTGTTAAGGCGTAACGACGGACGTCACTGCATTTCGAAGAATTAGTGACAATTCCATGGAATATCTAGAAAATCAGAGCTTCTGAGATATTTCACCAGGGCGTTGAAGCATTAAGCTTGGCGTTGCTACAAGATGACACCTCACACGACGCATTCGGACCAAAGATGGTCCATCTCTACACCAAATACCTTCCTTCACTGCTCCAAAATCCCCGCTTTCGCTACTAGTCGTACTGATGACGTCACCGATGACGTCACAGATGCTGCGGACATCCCTCCAATCGGGGTCTACACCCCGAGAGCTACAACATGACACCTCCCACGACGCATTCGGACCAAGGATGGTCCATCTCTACACCAAAAACCTTCCTTCACTGCCCCAAAATGCCCCCTTTGGCTACTACTCCTACTGATGACATCACCAAAGACGTCACAGATACCGTGGACAGCCCCCAAATCGGGGTCTACACACCGAGAGCTACAAAGTGACATATCCCAGGACGCATTCGGACCAAGGATGGTCCATCTCTACCCCAAATACCTTCCTTCACTTCCCCAAAATGCCCACTTTCGCTACTACTCCTACTGATGACGTCACCGATGACGTCACAGATGACGTGAACATCCCTGAAATCGGGATGTACACCCCGAGAGCTACAAAATGACACCTCCCAGGACGCATTCGGATCGAGGATGGTCCATCTCGACACCAAAATCCTTCCTGCACTGCCCCAAAATGGCCACTTTACTTACTACAACCAACTGCGCATGCGCAGATTGACGGGACTTGCATTTAAAAACACGCCATTCTGACTCTACCCACACAAGCTTCACCTTGACACCTTCCACGACCCATTCGGACCCATAGCGGTCCATCTCTACCCCAAACACACACCTACATATCCCCAAAATGCCTGCTTTCTATACTACGGCCAGACTGCGCATGCGCAGAATATTGAAAACGGACGGACCATTAGTCCAGTCGGATGCTCCTTTACGAGAGCTTCAAAATAAGACCTCACACGACACCATAGGATCATTAGGGGCTCACCTAGACATCAAAACGTCCACCCAGTATGGACCTATCCCCCATAGCCAGTATGGGACTATATGGGCCTATCCAGGCCTCGGTGAACTTTTTTCAAAAATTTCACCGTTGGGCTTCGAAACCCTTCCCATCGTGTTCTAAATGACGAGACGTGAAAAACAAATCCAAACAACCCATATCACAATGAACGTGTGTGAATTTCCCAGGTTGAACCTATACCCCCATATAGCCAGTATGGAGCTATATGAGCCTATATACAGACCTACCCGGTACTTTTTCAAAAAATTTGACCCTTTCGCTCCGGGACCCTTCCCATCGTGTTCTAAATGACGAGACGAGAAAAACAAATCCAAACAACCCATATCACAATGAACGTGTGTGAATTTCCCAGGTTGGACCTATACCCCCATATAGCCAGTATGGGACTATATGGGCTATATGGCACTTTTCCCAAAAATTTCACCGTTGCGCTCCCAGACCCTTCCCATCGTGTTCTAAATGACGAGACGTGAAAAACAAATCCAAACAACCCATATCACAATGAACCTGTGTGAATTTCCCAGGTTAGACCTATACCCCCCCTCCCCCCCATAGCCAGCCTATGGGGCTATATACAGACCTCGGTGACTTTTCCCAAAAATTTGACCGATTCGCTCCGGGACCCCTCCCATTGTGTTTTTCTCGGCGAGACGTGAAAAACAAGACCCCACAAGCCATAGTAAGGCCCACGAAAAAAATTGACCCCCCCCCCCCATACAGGCATTTCTCCGTATATTGTATATTGTACGAGTCCGTGTTCCGCTTTTTTTTCTGGAGAAATTTTTGCATGCACCCACCCATGACTGGATGGCCCTCGAGGAGAGCTTCAATTTGACACCTCACTCGACCCAATCGGTCCATTAGGGACCCACCTCGGTCCAAAAACCTCTATGCGGCTTCAGAGGTCAAAGGCCGTAAATGGCCGCTTCCAATACTTAACCTGGGGTTCCGCCTTAAATTTTACCCGGGGGAACAAATAATGAGGTCAATGGGTACTTAAATGCACTTTCTATACTACTAACCGGTATCACCAGAATACACACTGAACCAGTGTTGTTCAACTGCGACAAATTAAACTGTAGTCTGTATCTGTTTTGTGGTATTATTTACTGTTCGATACCTCCGACTTACTAATAGTGTGAAATGCCGTCAAAATGCCATATCTGTGCCGATTTCGCCGTTTGGACATTGAGCCGTCACAATACAGCAAATTGTGCTTTGCGCTTTTGTCAAAAGAGAAATTAGTTCAGATTTTTGGAATTTTTTATTCGTGTGTTTTCTTTGCAAAAACTGCATGATGAATTAGTAAATAATAATATGATGTTAAATGAAAAAGATTTGCCCAATTTCTCTCGAAGAAAAGCTGGCATTTTCAAGAAAAATGACGAAAATATCACTTCTCTGGTACATCACATGGTCGTCATCTTGAATTTAACCATGATCCTCTTCTCGGGACTATATGGAAATAGGCTAAAAAGTGACCCCAATATGACAGATTAAAGCTTTAACTTTGTTGTCGTTGTGGAGATAGGGAAGAAAGTTTAGTGAGGGGTGGGGGGGGGGGGGGGAATGGCCACCAGGCCTGGTAGGGTTAAACGGAACTAGTGTCTGTGAATAGGAGAACAGTGAATATTTCTGGTTCGAAGAACAGCTTCCAATCCACGGTCGGTGGAAAAAGTGCC
The DNA here is from genome assembly GCA_036873755.1 of Hanleya hanleyi. Lineage (NCBI taxonomy): Eukaryota > Metazoa > Mollusca > Polyplacophora > Lepidopleurida > Hanleyidae > Hanleya > Hanleya hanleyi. The sequence continues at coordinate 35,364 of JAVTVY010004284.1, read as the reverse complement.
CCAGAATAAAGGTATTTCTGTGGGCAAATCGGAAAAAGTTGAGTCGATCCTTGTGGAGGCTAAGAATGTCCGGCGGTTAAGAGTGTCCGGCTCCTGTCCTCTAACCCAGCTAGGACAAATTTCTTCACATTGAGGACAAGTGTCCGTCATTGGTTGCAACATAAGAGAATATGAACTGGGACACATATCCATATGAATATCCACTTTCCTTATATGTGTTGTAACTAATCACCAGGACATTCTTATCCATCACATCGACAGTAGCAGAAAATGTACAAGTCCATCATTATATTTCCCACTCGTATAATTTAGGTATAATTTATCGGTCCGAAGTTAGGGGTTGAGATTCATATGGCAGTGTTTGTCAAGATGTCAGATTGTGTAGTCTATATCTAGAGCATGATCCAAGTAATCTTGATCCGGAATTTGGAGTCTTTTTTTCCCCCGTTAATATGACGATTTAATGCCCATTCACAGGCCTCGATCAATACTTGGATGGGTGACCGGGTGCTGTACTGGCTGGGCTGATCAGTGTCCAGGATAATAGGAATTGCGGACACTATCGTGTTCTGGCACATGTAGGCACCGTCGTGATATGACTGAAAAAATGTTGAAAACGACGTTAAATCCTACTCACTCACTGACTCACCCATTCACAGGCTAAAATATAGAGTTACCCGAGACGATTGTTGGGCCATATAAATCACACTTAAAGGTTTAAATACGAACACAAGGGACGAAAAAAGATGCAAAATAAATATTAGCCTTTCTGAAGCAATTTAAAAAAAATGAAAGAAAAAATACTTCAAAGTCTATCTATATGAAGAAATATCACCATTCAGGTGATTTATTTTGTGCAAATACGTTGATTAATTCAACACAACTGTGAAGTTCATTAAATTTGTTGAAATTGTCTGTTTTTTTAATTATTTGTTGTACTGTCTTGTAACTCATGTTGGGAGTTATCTCACCTTGATCAATGTAACTTTACTGTGACTGTAAATAAATATCGTATCGTATCGTATCGTAAATCTCTGATGTCATACCTGCACAGCGCGGTCCCTCTTTCCACCGGCGGCGTTCTTGACGTCTGATCGATTGCTTTGTAAACGGAAGCTCTCCAGCAACTGACGTTTACTTTTTTGGCGGGCCTTAAACCGACTCCATGCTCTTCTAATTGCCAGCAAGACCTACCCATGAATTAGAGAGAAAACAAATAGCCAGAGACTGAAATTCAATTAAAATTTGGTTTATCGATGATTACTTTCACCATTTAAAGTAAAATGTTTCCGCTGCGTCATAAATAACGAATTTTAAGTTCATGTGTATATCAAGAAGTTACAAAATGTATGAAGATGCTTTCAACACGTGCCCAAAGAAGTAAGCTTGTGAATAGGTTTGAATGTAACTTGACGAAGGAAATTATCCAAGTATATAAATTGAATTATGAGACATGAGTGAGGTAAAACAAACCGATTCACTCCAATTCAAGGATCGGTGTATTGTCGATACTGGGCGTATACCAATTTTGTTTTTTAAAAATATCACCGAAGTTATCTCCCTTCAACCTGTTCCGATGCTGTACCGAGATTTACGAAGAAAATGTATATGGAAGTACAATGATTGTTTTCGAAACTCCCTTGTTTTTGATAGTAATCAGGCTGATTTTTTTCAATCCAAATCCTGCCAAATCAGATTTTTTTTCAAGTTTACACACTGAAATATCGGCCTCGAACGAATTGTGATGCTAGCTGTTATATAAAAAATGGAAATATGATTGATCAAAATGTGCTCGTATGATTGATCAAAATGTGCTCCTTGGCCCGATATGGTATTTTTGAGGCATTTACAAGGAAGATTTTCTCTTAAAATGTCAGGTGTTATGACACCTCAAACCAAAATAATTTTGTTACTCAATAAATTACGAAGCTTGTTTATTGGAAAGAACCACGAATGGTTTTGGTTTGAGGTGTCATATGCTTGTTACAGGAGAAAATCCTCCATGAAAATGCCCCCAATCTACCAAAATTAGCCGGGTGAGGAGGTGGTGGGGGGGCGGCACATTGTGATCAATCATATCTCCATTTTTATGGAATTGAACATCATAGGTTTTTTTTTCGAAGGGGATATTTCAGTGAGTGATCTTCAAGAAAAACACACAAAGGAGTTTTTCGTATATAAACGTAACATATCCTTTAAGCTGGATTATAGGATGAAAGATATTCTGAATATTGAAATGTCGTCGGCGGAAGGCTCGGCGCTCCACTTTTCAAAAGTAAAGGAGTGGTTCGCTTTAGATAGATATTTTCCTCAATGTGTTGCGTTTGTGAACCGATATTTTCTCACGTTTACTTGAAAGTTATTACCTTGAGAGAAAATACAGAATTTTCGTATTGTGAATTTTCGTCGAGAAGAGTTGAGTCATTATAATATTACAAGTCATTGAGAGTGGTCATTTGTTTACTTTTGCAAGTTTTTGGTGTAGTAAGATTGAAAATATGACACCTTTAACCAAAACAAGTGCAAGATATTCGAATTTCGTAGGCTTCATGCCAAATGATACCGAAATATCCTTTTGGTTAATTGTGTCCTGTTTTATTTATATTAAAATATGTCAAGCCGCTTGAAATGCTTTGCAAGGGTAGAGTTCGCCACTCGCCACAGGCTTCCACAAGCTAACTATTGTAACTGCTGTTTGGCCGAAGGGTTACAGTCTTGGCCTGCAGATTAGAGTGGCAAAAAGGCTTGGGTTAGAATTCCCAATTCATAACCAAAATATTTTCACTTTTCTTTTTTTTTTCTCCATCTAGATTTCAAACTTGGAGACAGTACGCAATATTGATGTCAAATAAATACAGAGAACTGCTAAAGGTAAAGTAATTGTGTATGTTATTATTCACGAACACAGTTCCACATACGCAACTCAAAATTGATCCTACTTGTGCAGCAGTTGAATATACATACTGAATACTCAGCAAAGCGAAACAATTAATTGTTACACATATATAATTTCTACACGGAAGGATTTCGTGAGAGTGCAGCGGAAATATAAAAGTGATAAGACGAAAAATGTAATGTTATTTCAAGACATAGTTTATTCTTGTTATTCAACAAGAGGTCGACAATTATGCTTTTGTCAATATATTTATTGGAGTTACAATCGTGTTTGAATCGGTTGATATATTAATATAACCGGGTATTTTTTGGTACTTGATAAGACCATGTATGGTAGCTGTATGAGAATGTGAACCGGGATTTCCATTAGTGAGTGAGTAAATGTGAGTTAACGTCGCTTCCAACACTATTTCAGTCATATCACGACGTTTGGTTCCTATTCCTTTTCACACCCGGAAACCACACTTGTTGGGTCTTATTCCTTTTAACACCCGGGATGCCACGGGTGGGGTGCTATTCCTTCCCACACCCGGGAACCCAACGTGTCCCCTAGTTAGTAGCCTCATACGACAAGCTCTCTGAGGAGCTGAGGCCTATCCTTCCCATGACCTGGAGTTTGCACAATGATACCCCAGGTCAATCCCGGGGTGATTTCCATTAGGTTGGCTTCACTGGACCGACACCGAGTTTGGGAATTTCTCGCCCTTACGTCACAGTATGCCGCGACCAATTCAGAGTGGGACAACAGATAGGCAGAGAGCGACGCCGAAGGGAAAAATCCACCTACATCGAATAACTCCTTTTCTCAAGAAATCATCAGTTCACGCAACTTCTCACAAATTGGCGAATTATTTGTAGGCCTACTCGCTGGGGAATTCTGAATATCGCAGGCTCCATTTCACCTTATTTGTCGCATATCAAATATTTAGTTGAGTTTATCGGAGTATTACGTATTTGACGGAATATATTCCCGGGAGATAGAGGCCTCTCAGTTGGTCCTTTTCATCTCTAAAATGAACCAGTGTTCCCCAGAGGATGTCAGACCTGAGGACTGCATACCATTATCATGCAGGTACAGACTTACCTCCTCGTTCAGGAAGCAGAAGAATAAAGACACGAACAATCCCTGTTGGAAAAAAGAAAAGGGAAGTTTGAAACATTGAATCTCTCAGGAAAATTGAAAATGGAATGTGAAATTTATTGTCAGATAAATATTGTAGAGCTTTTCCCTAAGTTTAGCATCGTATGGTCCATTGTGCAATTTTACAGTAGTATAAGGTAGGGCGACTTTATATTTTACAGCAAAATTCCAAATCCGATAGTTTAACTTACCGTTGTTCGATGTTTGTGAATGGGATTATATTGTACAATGAAATAGAAAAAACATGAGCATAAGAAAGCTGTTTCAGTCAAAAATCATAAATGAGATTTTCAGAAGAACAAACTATAGAGCTTCCCACTGCACATCAGTCTCTCACGGGATAGCGGAAGTTCCCATGTATGCTATATTCAAAAGATTACTTTCAACGTACCCATACCTGTACGTCAAGGTAAAAAACAAGCACATTCTGTATGCTTTTTCCAAAAATAAATAATTCGAATAACGTCTCCGATGACTTAACCTTATCTGGCCTGGGCGATTTGGGGTGTATCGCAGCCGGGGGGGCGGAAAGTGCCCCCCCCCCCCCTATATATTTTCTCTACCACTAAGGCTATATAGAGCGCTGAAACTTACCACACAGTATCTTGGGTTCAAGCTCTACCGGAAAATGTAAAAAAATCCAAGATGGCCGCCATGATGACGTCACAGTGACGTCATCTTCTAGGAAGCCATTTTTCGGCCTTTTTGGGGTCGATGAAATTTTTATTTCAGAGGGAAATCTGTCAGAGTCTGTCACAGTGACGGAGTACTGTTATCTCTCTGACAATGAGAGGATGGGATTTACCTGGAATGCATTACTGAACATATCAGCATAGAGTTTAGGCACGACCAGATCGACGCTATCGGGAATGAAGAGGAAGGCCGTGAAATGGCCACCGAATAACAGCATCAGCACCAACGTGAACTTTGCCAGCTTCCTGTTACCCCACGTGGATTTGAAAATAAAGAGATCAACATGCATTCATACTATTTTTGCGGCATCATTTGTTGTGTCGGAACATCAGTGCACATATCATTTCTTTGACAGGCATTTAGAAATTGGCGTAAAAAACACAAGGCTATTTCATGTATATCAACTTCTTTGTTGCTGTGAACTGACGTTTCGTTGGAGATACTTCCTACTTTTTCATTTCCAACGAAACGTCAGCTCCACAGCAATAAAGAAGTTGTTATCCATAGAATAATCTTGTGTTATCAATGCACGTGTAAATAAATTTCTTTAAATGGTATATAACACACTGGAATGCCGGGGGACTATGGAATATTCAGAAGTCTATTATAGAGTGTTCTCACATTTCAAGTTAAATATTACACTAGCATTCCGTCATTTACCTTGAGCTAGTGAATGGGCTAAATTCTTCATACCGTACGTGATGTCATAAAACCAATCAAGATATGAGCTTGCCAACACCGTGCAACGACGATTTTTTTTGACGTCTGTTTGATTAAGGCAAGTGGTGGTTGTATTGATTTTCAAACGGAAATATCCTTTTCAACGAAAAGGACAATTTCATCAAACAACCGTAAAGGCAAAGCATGCATTTCGCTTGTCTAGAAAACAAAAATCATGCAGTCAGTTAAAAAAGGATGAAAAATAACTTAAAACAATGAAAATTAATGGAAAAAAACTTGCATATGAAAAACGCCTGGAATCTGTGGTAGAATGCGTATGATTGAATATAAACTCCGGTAAACATTATACCTTTAGCATGTGTAGCATATTAAGGGTGGATGTACATTCGCACTTATCTCACCTGTACTTTCGATTAGCGTGTCCTTCAGACAGTGATAATCTCGTGCAGAGTACCCGGATTATCATCAGAAATAATATAAATGTTACCTGGAAATTGATAGAATGGAAATATGTTATTGATGTACGATCAACATGACATACAAACGGTAAATGACGCATTGTTAAAAACCTAATGCAACAATATGAGTGCTTTTTAATCCAACAGTTTTCACTCCCCCCCCCCCCAACACACACACACAGATGAAAGATTTTCCCCGCGTGTTGGTGGATTGACAGCTTGGCGGTCGGCTGGTCACGTGGATGGTCTGAGATTAACATATCGAACAAACATGATATGGAGAATAATAGGTTTTCGATATACAAACACACGGACAGTTGCCACATATCTTCGGTTGTTTGTTCAGTTGCATTCTCCTGACATCAGGTTGTATGCCTCCAAATGCTAGATTCTGCAGCTTATATTGGTAGATTATAAAATCTGACAATGGGGAATGGTCCAACTGAGAGTGCGCCCAAATTGGTTGACTGAGAGGTGACATTCATGCAGATCTAAGTTATTATCCCTTGTTAACTTTGTTGGGAATTCTGCAAAACGACGCGCCCATGGACCAGAACCGACAGATATTTCACGGCAAGAAATTTGACAGTTTTTTCATTCATTTTATATACTAAGATGATATAGACATTATACTTACAATGACAGAGATGAAGATAGCACCTTGGAAGAGCCAATAATGTATTCTACTCCTATACGTAACCCAGCAGCTTCAGAGAGAGATAGAGGGAGAAAGAGTTTTATACATTAAATAACATGAGATTAAATTTAAACCCCAAATACTACAATTCGTAGTATACATGTATGTCTTTATTCATTCGCAGGTTGATATTTTTTATGTATATCAATTTCTTATTTGGCTCACATAAAACAAACTGCGGTCTGATGAGAAGCTTGAGAAATAGAGACACTCGTTGGACCGGAAGTACCATTTCTGGATGTTGATTTGTTAGTTGGATCAGGAAGGTCCGAAATAGCGAATAGGCCAGTAAGCTATTCAGCTGGCTATAATTCCGCTATTCTTAGCAGCGGCCCTTAGTGGTGGAAGTAATATCTAATTACGTCATCATGTAGAACTTGATGAGTGTTGTATACATTGCATATAGCCATATCCCCTATAGTTCCTGAGCTATAGGCAAGTAGGCTATCACTCGGCTACTCACAGCAGCGCTTCCTAGTGGTGGAAGTAGGGGACTAATATCATCATCGTGTAAATCTTGACGAGCGTTTTATAACTGACACATATGAAGGCCCTATCCCTCACAGTTCAGAAGATATACACAATAAGGCTATTCAGACTCCAAATAATGACTCCCCCCCCCCCAATCCCCCTCAATGTCCGACTGAATTCTAACATATTAACTATTAACTCTAACTGCATAATCAAAACCAGTGATTGGCTACATGTACCAGGACACGAGAGCGCCCACAGTTCATATTATCCTAGACACTGATCAGCCCAGCCAGCACAGCGCATTCTAATCCAGTTTAGCACTGACAATACTTACTATTGGTCATCTCGAAATATTCGCACAAATATCCAAGGAATGATGTATGTAAATGGAAATGCTGAAAGATCAATCAATGAAGTGTAAGTACGATCAACCCTCTAATAATTCAATCACAGGAATCAAGATCATATAATCAGAAGGTAATCGAATTTACAGGGACATGAAGTTGACAAAATGGTCCAAAATCAGTCCAACTATTCATTACTTCTTCGTTATTTTAACGATTTAGATGATGATCAAATATATTCCGTCGACTGATTGAATTTTATCCACAAAATTGAAGTGATTGGTTTTAATAGGGCGATTTACCCAAAGTACACATTTTCCTGCGAATTCGGCTCTCATTTGCAAATTGTCCGATAATGAGTGAGTGAATGAGTGAGTCAGTCAGTCAGTCAGTCCATTGGAATCCTTTCGTCGGCAAAATAAGGAGACCCGTTGACATTAGAACCTTGATTTTTGGCATGAACGTGCATTAGGGGACTGTTACCAGAAATTTCTGAGCTGACCTACTTAGTTGACCTATAAACCTCGAAATCTTGAGAAGACTTCAGCTTATTTCTAGATAGAGGGCCCTCAAGTTATCTCTCGACCGTTTCCCGTATTCCTACGCAACGTTGATGTTAGAACCTTGATTTTTGGCATGAACGTGCATTAGTGGACTGTTACCAGAAATTTCTGAGCTGACCTACTTTTGATGAAAATTTGACCTACTTAGGTGACCTATAAACCTCGAAATTGGCAAAAATATGTATTGGGTCAAGGTACACACTTAAATCATATCAAACTCTACTTCTTAAGTCCTGTGATGTTAGTTTAAGTATATCACTGCATATGATCCCTGGGTGATGCACTGATTAGTGTTAGTTATCAATATACACATTTGTAGTGTATGTTCAGTTCTAACATTGTGGGCTCTGGTGGCAGGGTTGTTAGCTTGTTTACACAACTCGTCTTAATATGCCCAGTCTACTGCCAGGCTTAGTGTGTTTTGTTTGCTCTACATTGCTAGACATAAGTAGCGTGACTAACGTCACAGGACCTACAAAGTAGGGTGAGGAAGATGACTTGGGGGTCCAAGCGTAATGTTACAGGTCACCTAAATGACTTGGGGGTCCAAGCCTAATGTTATAGGTCACCCAAGTGGGCCAAATTTTCATCAAAACTAGGTCAGCTCAAAACTTGCTGGTAACAGTCTCCTAATGTACGTTCAAGCCAAAAATCAAGGTTCTGATGTCAACGGTTCTCCTTATTTTGCCGACGAAAGGACTCGGATGGACTCACTCGCTCATTACCGGACAATTTGCAAATGAGGGCCTACATGTACTTCGTAGGAAAATACCACCAATCTCTGGCATAGTGACCGTTTCAGACTTCCGACCGTAATTGTATTTCTCAAAACGAAAGGTATTATATCTAGATACTGAGGCTAATTTATGGATGAGTAGCTAGTCTTCCATAGCTCGGCTATCAAACAAATTAATACGCACTCCAGCAAAAACAATGGGTAAGAGTCATTTCTAATACAATTGAAAGATCATACCTATGTTAAATGATTATGTGGGCCTGCATGTTCCTGTATGTGTCAAAACATCAAAGTATTAAATGAGAAAGAATGGACCAATAGGAACGTCTGTGTGAGACGTTCAAACCCATGAACAAAGGAAAAAGTTCTGGACTGTTCTGATGTTCCTGGCTTAGAGACAAATATGGTCACTCACATTTCTATAAAAAAATAGCATTTAATTAAATTAACAAAAATTAAATCGAACGAATTTTAATAATAATACAGTTTGTCCTGACTAGGGCGAGGTACTAGTCTATTACTAGCATATCGAATGAGCGTGGGTTTGAAATGGTTAATTTAGTTGGGTTCTCACCCCATCCGAATATGATGTAGTATTTTACGCCACTTCTGTCAGTTGATAGAGTTCTGTTGACAAGGTTTGTTAAATATATTCCCTCCACCAGGATCCAGGTGTAGACTGTCGCTATGCTGTATAACCACACTGTTATAAGAAGTTTGCACTGCCAGTGCTGAAACACATAATGACGACTGGATTTTAACATTAAACATTTGAGAATGGAAATAACTCAGTTATATCCTACTTCGTCAGTATTATTAAACGTCCTTGATGATCATTCATTTTCATCAGATGAGGTATTTATTTGAGCTGACCTGTAATCACCGCTCCCGCGCTAGCGTATCTAATGTCGATAAAGCCGATGCCAGGGGTCATGTGTATACTTCATAGTCTTCACATGAACATCTCCAATAAGAGCGCGGCTGAGAATTCACCGTATTCTCGGGTCTGAATTTGGGGTGCCGAGGGAAGCTTTCCTGTGGGGTCGTACCTTTCTTTTATACTTGCCTGACGTCTTCAATTTTTCCCACCTCTTGCATATCGCCCAGATTTAGGGTTACAACCATTTGGCTATCCTTTGTTCCAAGTATAATGCTGTGCTAGATTGGGTACTTTTAAATCGGTTCTGTGGAGAGCCTGGATAGGGGCCATTTTCATACAGTTCCATGTAGGGTATGTCGTCTCTTGTCCCAGTCTAGACTTGGGGACTATATTTAATTTTTAGTGATTCTTACATAAAAAAAAATGCGACAATTAATGCGCTGAACAGTGTATTAGACCGGAGTACACGATGCAGTGCCCCAGCTGTTAAAGGTGATGTTTTGTTGTTTAACTGGACTGTTGTCACCATAAAATTTATCAATATTTTGAAATGAACAAATCACAGAAATATGAAAATTCACTCACATATTATAAACCGGTATGTTGTCTTGATGTAATAGTAATGCAAATCTGGTGAATATATCTGATGCTAAAACATTTCGGGACAGTTTGTAACCCTTTCGATTTTTGGTACACATGATATCAAAAGAAAATGTTCTTCATGATCAGACGAATATACAAAATGAGCTCGTCTGGTCATTTGTTTGAAATAGGTTCCAGATATCAAATTCATTAAACAAAATATTATTGATCATATCAACTTGGCATCCCTCATAGTGGCAAGAGGGCTGAGGGATAGCTGTTTGCCAAAACTGACAAAATGGGCATTACTGAGAGGCAGTAATTTTTACTGAATTGAATTTGGAAGAAATTTTTCCTCAAATCTGACATCTTGTGCACCAAAATTTGACAAAGTTCAAATTTTTACTGAATTGAATTTGGAAGAAATTTTTCCTCAAATTTGACATCTTGTGCACCAAAATTTGACAAAGTTCAAAAAATGCTAAATGCGTTTTACCAGATATTTTTACTGGATTTGCATTATTATTGCATGGAAACGACCTAACTCTATGTGTCAATTTTTAGCTTGCTGTGTTAATTTCAAGGTAGTCATTTTTTAGGGGGATAGGGATCCTGTTACAACAGCAACACCAACATCCCACAATACATAATCCTTCATCTGCAAGTAATAGTATATGTGGAAATTCCTTCGGACTGACACCAGGGGGCGCCACCTTGTGACGTCACTTCCGGTTCCGGTGACTTGACCGGAAGTGACATTTGACCCCTGTGCATGCGCACAATATCGGATATTAATAATGGTGCACAGGGGTCAAAGGTCACTTCCGGTCACGTGATCGGAACCGGAAGTGACGTCATAAGGTGGCGCCCCCAGGTGTCAATCCGAGGGAATTTCCACTTAAACTACTACTTCTGCAGACACCTCTGTGACATCGGACCAGCTTTAAAATATTTCGCCTCGATCAGACAATTAAGAAATATACGATAAGGGTTTTCGTGTTACGGCGAAGTCGATGAAAATTTATACATATCAGGACAAAACAATCCTCGGTTTGTGGACAAGCTCCTGGGTAAAAGTTGTGCGATGAGGTGTAATTTTCCTTTCAGTAGAGCATCTAACTGAAGACAGCGAAGGTTGTCAAGGCATAAAGCGTCACCTCGGCTTATGAAAGGAAATGCATTCTGGGCATTTCAAGGATGTACCCTCTCGTTGGCCAGAAACAGAAGAATTTATTTCTTGGCCTTACCGTCCCATCTTCTACGAAGTATAATCCCCCGTTATCTGAATATCCCACATCCATTGATAAACCTAGGCCTTGGACAAACAGAGACTCCTTCAGAAACGTCACTATAGCCTTGAGTGTGAGAGACAGGAACAGATTGAGATGAAGTTTGTTAATCTTGTTGTGAAGGCCTCTGAAAAGAGAGAGAAAAACAATAGTTTAAGGCTATATTAATTTAAAATGGCTAATCACCAGCAAATGGGATACTTTTTTCAAAGCTGAGCGTTATCATTGTTTTCCATAGATTATAAGAATGTTTTTTTTATTTCGAAGTTACAGAATCCCATCTGCGGGGAAAAGGGGTAAAATGAATCCGGTTCTAAAGTCCAGTACCGGTGGCCCACGTGACCCAACTGACCCAGGTGTTTCACGGGCATATGGCGGCATGTCACAGGCTAATTAACCCTACCTGGCCTGGGTGGGGGGGGGGGGAGCAATTTGTCCCCCCTCTACCAAACTTTCTGCGCTATCTCCGGAACGACAAAAACTGGAGAGCTGAAACTCCGTGACTTTATAGTTTATCTTATTGGGGTCATTCTGAGCCTATTTGCATGACCCCACGAGCAGAGAATAATGGGTGAATTCAAGATGGCGACCACGTGGGATACGAAAAAAGTGGGGTTTTTTCGTCATATTTCTTCAACATTTCTGCTTTTCCGCGATGAAAAGAACTATTCTATTTCACATCACATTAATATTTAGTAATTTATAATGCAGTTTTTGCGGAGAAATTGCATAAATAAAAAATTTGGAAAATCTGACCGAAAAATCGACCAAAAATGCCGTTTATAAAGATGACGTCACTGTGACGTCATCGAAGCGGCCATCTTGGATTTTTTTACATTTTCTGCTAGAGCTTGACCCAAAGGTATGGTGTGGTACATTTCAGCCCCCTAGCTCAAGGGGTAAGAAAGATAATTAGGGGGGCAGGCCAGAATACGTCTCAAAAAACCCAGGCCAGATAGATTAAATCTGTTATCGAATCCCGAAAGAAGAAAAAAATGTCTCGACTTAAGTAGCCTTTTATACATTTTTTCAAAGCATACGTTACAGAGAATCGACAACTTTTGTCGGAAACGTTACAAAAGAATGGGCTAGGGTGAAAAGTTCTTAAAAGTTGTTAAACTATTTATAAGGTGGAGTATGGTTGTGTACGACTGAATGACCATCATGCACAATTGTTTTGAAGCTGATTCTGGTGTAAAACAGGGTTGTGTTCCGCCACAGATTTAAAATATATTCTGATTATTATTGGTATATCTTAAAAAGTTTCATTCAGGGGATGCGGCATATGTGAGTTTATTGTTGTACGCTAAAGATCAAGTATTAGTTTCGGAGACAAGCCAATGACTTAACAGCCTGTTAAACCACCAAAATCATTTGTGCGCTAGAAATTCCTTGTCTGTGAATACTAAAAATTCTGAATACTAAAGGTTGTGCACTTCAGAAATCCATCTGTTGGTTGTATAAGAGACATCTTTATTTGTGGACACAACCAGTTAAAGGTTACATATAAAATACATGTTCCTGGGCCTTTTTCTTCCCGAAACACTCGGTTACCGTGTGATGTCAAAGAAAAGGTTGCTCTTTGGGCCTTGTTATTTCTGGACCTTGCCGAATATGCACCAAATATAGGGGTAAATGGAGATCTGGGTTGTAATCCGATCTCTGTACAATGCTGGAAATCCACTGGAAGACAGTTCGTCTGTGAATGAGTCGAGATTAAATATAAGACTATTCATGTGGGTTAATGATTTAGCTAAACCAGTTGCGTAAATTGGAATTTTAGACGGGGTAAATGTTCTGAACGTTAGACTGTCCACATTTTGGAAATGTAAATGTGAAATATATGAAGAACTTTGTATGTAGCTCATAGCTCATAGAAAGTTGATGGATAATTGTTTGGCACAATTCCATGATATTATATCTGAGTTTACTGAGATTGGTATTAGTGTGGACCATATGCTAGCGTATTATTACCCCAAAAGCACTGGAGTGCTCTGGATCGGTTCCGACTAGATATGGCGTCAATTAATAAAATCGGCGCATATAACCCGGGCCGAAGAGAGGGAGAGAGATATATCTCACCTGTGGCTCGGCAGTTGAAAACGACATAACGGATAATTTCACTGTTAACACTGATGAAACACGGAAGTGCGGTACCGTAGTTTGGAATATGGATTTTCTTTGGAACGATGGCGTTTTTGATAATCGTGATGTTCAACTGTTCATGTGTTGATGTCCGACCCGCCCTCGCGGTGTTTCACGACCTGTGCTGATGGACCTCGCAGAAATGAAACTTGCAACATGACTAAAACTCATCAGGGCAAGCAGAATGTAACTTTTAATGGAAATTCGTGTAATATTTACAAAAATTCACTGTAGGCCTACCGAACATTATTTATGAGGCGGTCATGGTTTGCGGCCATGTCAGTGTCGTGTTGTGACGGCACAACACCAACAACAACGAAAGTTATCAAATTGTCACCATCATACGTTGACATTAGCCATACAAGTTTTGCATGGATGTATATATTTCACGGCATGGAAGTGCAAAACCTCACGTCCGCAGGCTGAGCAGCAGAGGTCGCGGATGAGACAGAGGAGGGCTGAGAATTCTGATTCGTCATTCCATTGTCTTAGTAACAATGGACAAAAAGATCCTCTTGTTATTAGCTTACAATTATCGGACAATTGTGGGCGCCAAGATCCTTCAGGATGTCTTTTTTCATGGTATCGATCCGGTAGCTTTTTAAATAAACAGTCCCATTACTCACATTCGTACTGTACAGGATTGTATACGTTATAGACTGCCAGCGAACGAATGATCTGTTAAGATTCGGTGGAAATAGAATAAGATAGCATATCATCCTAATGTTAATATATTTCGTGCTGTTGCTAATCTTATCTAGTCACTGGTGGCCGAGGAATGCCATTCTGTTGTTGGTTTATTTATTTTTGTGGGGTTTTTTTGAGGGGATAGCGCTCCTCCCAGAATAATTATTGACGGAAACTTGGTAAATATTGTACCTCCTTTGAAAAGTCATTGGGGTCCGAATTACCCCCAGAGGAAATCTAGATTTTACAAACCATGTAAAAAAAAATAAAAAAATAAACATAGGTCTATCTTCGATTTCAAGTCACAGGAACATGTGCTCTAAAATAACTAGCATACATTGTTTTGAACAAAGCGGTTGGACTGGACAAAATATCTTCTTAAATAAGACAGTCGGTGTCATCAATAAGTCTGCATAATAATACAGTTACTCTCTTATGTTTACAATATGTCTCGATACCCACTTTTACAGTTGAACATAATGACTTTTGAATGCATGTGACTAAGACACCCTCCAGGTTTTTTTAAAATATATATTTGGAAATGTCATCAATTTGATTAACTTACGCATCTGTTTTACTTGTATTTATTACACGATTGACTTGTTCGGTTACATTCAGTATATATATGCATGTTTGTCCCCGTGTCTTGTTTTTAGCATATCGTCGATTGTTTTTCATGTTGGACCTGTCTAGAATATTTTTTAAGTCTAGTTACTCGGGGTGAATAAACAATTCATTTATTTACTTATAATAATCACTTACTTTCCCGTTTTTGTTTATAATTTTATTTTATTTCAGTTTTTGTTGTGTTTTGTGTGTGCTATGAAACAAGCATCTCAAGCATCTAGGCGTCCACGAAAATAATAGTTTTCGAGAAATAAACGAGAAATAAACTTTGTAATGCAAAGACTGAATGTGATACAAATAAAACCCAACCGTTTAATGCCCATGCCTCTGCATGATGCCTGTGATAGCTTTTCTATTGATAGTCTTTTTTCATCAAAGATATCTCTTACGGTAAAATGGAATAATACAAATAAATAAATTGCCCCTCAAGTGAGGGGGACATCAGTACCCTTCAAGGCTCAAATTTCTTTGCACACAATAATACCAAAGCAATACCGCGTATATCTATGTATACCTTTCTTCTACCTACATCTGCAATATCTGTGTAGGTGTTCAAAACACTTTTCATGCAGTGTATTGATACGGCATGATCTGAGTTTTGAAACATGGCTTAAAGCTCATTCCCAAGAATTCCAGTTCCCAAAGCAACTGGAAAGAAAAATGATAAACACACAGAACAATGCACTTGATACACAATCATCACACGCTCGAATGTTTCACCTGAATCTTCGGTATACATCACCCATTCCAGCTTGTATAGAAAACCTAATATTTAACCCATCTCATATTAGTCTGTGTGAAATTTGTACGAAGAATAGGATATTAAGGGTTCTGTTACCTTCATTCACTGCGTCACCATGGTCGAATTAACATATATTGTATACAAATGATATTTTCACAAAGAGAACAGATATCAGGACGTACATCTATGCCTTTTCTCGGCTTAGCCGCATGGCATGATGTAAGGGAGGTAACCTTGTACATGGATGCTAGCGAGCTAACCTTTTAGTAAAGCTGGACTCTTACCTGCAGGTGAGCATGATGATGACGGCGAAGATTAAAGATGTCAGCGATATACCGTATCCTATCTGATACATCAGCCGGATCCTCGACATGTGCGCCTGCAAGCAGAATGCTACATGGTATCGGTCATTCATATTTTAAATGAAGACCGAGAAACAATTGTGATAAAGCTATAGTCCGAGGACTAATCTTTTGGACTCAAGCTTTTTATCCATACAGATGGCTGGATGGCATCGTCCAGCATAGTGCAATATTCGCTAGATTGTTTCATTGTACATTTTTGATTTTGGAGCGATATCAAATGTTCCAAAACAACACACGCGAAATACAAATATCAGTACATGTATAGTGAGATTGTTTACCAGTTGTTTTCAGTTTTAAAAATCCATCTGATGATCTTTTCTAAGCGGATATTTATAAGGCGCAACCATTCGTCGGATAACATTTAGACATTTTACCAGTAGATCAGCGGGGATAGGCGGTCCCAGTTGACATTGGGTGTAGTCCGTGTACGTCTTGTTGAAGAATGGACTGTAGTACCACGTACCATTTGGTAGACACTCTCTGGTTGCATATTCTGTAATGTATACGATAATTAGAAGTATGAATTACGATTACGAAGAAGAGTTACCTCCCGTACCTCCGGAACAGGGATTAATCCAAACCACTCAATAATTCGTAAGGTATCGAGCCTCTGTCTGTGCTGAGATGTAACCAACCCAGAAATCTGGATATCATTCTCAGGACAGGCACAAACTTCATAGTGAAAACTATCATTCTGTCATCTTTCTTATTTCTGGAGTTCTTTCAGAATTTTGAACGTATTCCATATTCTTGAAGCTGAGTGGATAAATATGTTATTCCAAACATCAATCTATTTGAATTCCTTTTCTTTCTAAAAATAAAGCCCCCTTTGCAAATGGAATATTTCTGTAATATCTTTGTTTTATTGAACAAGCATAAACATTTATAGATTTTGAAAACATACCTTGAGAAACACACATATGTCTAATTTTCAATTTTTCTTTAAATTAACAAAACTGATCTGTCGGTATTCTCTATCGTTCTCTAAATCTATGTGAATTCACTTAATGTAGAAAGTGTCCTGCGTTTATGAACAAAGAGATTCTCCTTGAATATCTGGTAAGAAATCAGAGATCGCCTCTGACGAGTATCGATGCACATCGTCTATGACACCAGCTGGTTGATCATAGAAGAAGGCACCTTTACCATCAAGGGCACAGCGCCTATGACACCAGCGATCTGGCCATACAGGAAGGTGCCTTTACTATCACGGTCACGTCGCCCGTGACACCAGCCGTCTGGCCATACAGGAAGGTGCCTTTTCCATCACGGCCACTGAGAGGTTCTTTAACCGGCTTTAACCCTCCTTGGTCGGGGGGCCACCCTCCTGATGTTATGAAACACATAATAGCTGACACTCCGTGACCTACTTGTAGTTGTTTATCACATTGGATTCATTTTGAACCTATTGCATAACCCCAAAGCAGAGGATCATTAGTAAATTCAAATGACGACCATGTGGGAAACCAGAAAATTATGTTTTCGTAATTTTAGTCAAAACAAAAAACTAGGCTTTTCTGCGAGGAAAAGGGACAAAAGTTATTTTATTTCACATCAGATTATTATTTATTAAATTATGATGCAGTTTTTGCGAAGAAAACACACACAAAAAATTCAAAAAATCTGCCCGAAAAATCGTTCAAAAAGTGCCTCTTTGAAAATGACGTCACTGCGACGTCCTCATGGCGAGCATTTTAAATCTATATTTTTTGAATTTTCTAGTAAATCTCGAACCAGTGATATATTGTGGCAAGTTTCAGCGCTCTAGCTTTGGGGATAGCGAAAATATGTAGTGTGGGGGGTGTGCACTTTTCGCCCCGCCCCAAGGCCCTCAAATCGCCCAGGCTAGATTGGCTTAAAGAACGCCAATTTGTATGACTGGACGATGTACAATATTCTATCGAACATAAGTTATATGATATATTAGCTCTAGTAATAGGGAGAACCACTTGATGGTCAACATCTTGTATATGTTACCTTCAGTGTTGAATAATCGAATATAACTGGGACATTTCTGTCGTGCTATTGTCCCCGCCTTGGTATCCGTCCAGCACATCACGGTATCCCAAGTCCCCGGACAGTAACTTTCGTCATCTGTGGGAAAATAAACATATATTGATCTCTAGTTTTAACACAATAACAGGAATACAATTGTCAGTGGTTTCCCACTCGTTCATAGTCATGTTTATTCACTATCGTGTTTCCAATTTTGTGTTCATCGAAAAGCAAAATTATTCTCATAGATACCGTTTTGGATTAGCTCAGGATCACGAAGGATTGTTCCGAAGTAGTGAGACAGTGTTGCAACTCTTCATTTCCCAGAGCTACTGAGTACTTTGAACTCCAAACTCTGCATAGCAAGTGAGAATGTCATGCTCTATATCTTTGCATATTCATATCCCAAATCTGACGCCAGGGGTCGCTGCTAGGGGCTCTGTTATGAGTAGCTGAATGACTGGTCCCGAATAACGAGCTGCGAACCGCGGTCTAAATTTATGAACGTAATCCGGTGACCCTCGCGTCATCTGACGGATCACTATATCAGGTCCGGTTAGAGTCAAACTGATCAACTGATTGTCATTTTAGTGACACTCATGTCAACGAAACCACAGATAAAGTCTCAAAGTTGCCACATCTTTTTTTTTTTTTTTTTTTAAATATTTTTTATTCCATAAATATATATACAAATCCTCATATGTCCTGTATCATATATTGGCACACGGCCCAATACTAAAGTCCCATAAGCTCTTTATCAAAGTATATACACACGAACAAATTAGATAATTATAATCACTCAACTCCGAAGGCGATCAGCGATCCCCAGGCTCTTTTTAAACAGAATCCATATTTTGTCGATTTTTGATTCATTATGTTGGATGTGCGCATTGTATTTTATCAGAGAATAGTTCTTCTTAAATATGTTCAAAAGGGCTATAAACGGAGGCTTTGTTTTTCCAAATTTGCATTGATAAATATATTGCTTTGTGAGCATAGAAAGTGTATTAAGCGCACATTGATTTGTATGCCAACCGAAAATGATTGCCTTTGGAGTTATGTCCCCTCTGATGCTCACCTCTTGTCTAAGCCAACCTTCCAGGTCTGACCAAAGTTGTTTTGCGTAAGCACAGTAAATCAATAAATGCTCAATAGTTTCTCTCTCATTCTCGCAGATGTCGCAAGTATCCTTGTCTATATAAGCAATTTTGTTTAAGTAGGAATTTGTCGGAAGTATACGGTTAATAATCTTGTATTGTATGTCTCTTAATTTATTATATTGGGTACAATGAAATATATTTGCATAATGATCGTAAGAATCTATTTGTATCCCCAAAATTGATTCCCACTTAATAACGGCATTAGATTTCAAATTCGATTGAGTATTTGAAATGTCATAAAATATTCTACATCCTTTTTTTTGCCTTGTTAAAAGTTTGAATTGTTTTGGGAAAATGGGCATGTATTGGAGATTGCTATATTGTCCAGAGGGAAGGATATCTTTCCATTCTTTGGGTATATTTTTAAGCAGATTTTCATAGTCCAAAAACGTTCCCTTCACTGAGATACATCGTTTTGAGATTTTCAAAACTGAATAGAACACCATTGGTGTCAAAAATATCTTTAAAAGTATATCTAACCCCTTTTTATACCAGTCTGCAATATAAAGATAGCTATGCCTAAAATTGTGATTATACCATAAACTTTCCCCATATATTTCTTGGATTCCGGAAATTTTGCTTTTCGTTCGAAGGCAGAACCATGCTTGTAATGTATCTAGCCAAAAAGTATTGTGATTATTTTGTTCTTTGTCACATACTGTATAAATTCCGCTCCTAATGTTTACAGTTTTTCAAGTATTTCGCCGTTAATTAAACTTTTCCAATTTTGCGTGTCGGACATCAATCGTCTGATCCACGACATTTTCAGAGAAGCAATAAGAATTGTTATATTAGGCTTTCTGAGCCCCCCATTTTTGTAATCTTGGGTTATTTGTATTCGTTTTATTTTATCTTTTCCCCCATTCCATAAGAAATGATAAATTAATGTATTAATTTCTTTTATAATTTCCGCAGACGGATTAGGTAAGGCAAGAAAAAGGTGTATGAATTTTGAGAGAGCAATAGACTTTATCACCGTGATTTTTCCCAGGAGCGTTAGATTTCTTAACCTCCATCTATGTAGTTCTATTTTAAGATCATCCATTTTTTTTTAGTAGTTAACCTTTGCCACATTGTTAAAGTTTGTTGCAGAGAAATATATTCCTAACATAGTAAATTCACTGTCCCAGTCTAATTTTAAGTCCTGACATAGTTTCAAGTCGGAGCCCGAGAGGGAGCCTATCCATATTGCTTTTGTCTTTCCTGTGTTTATTTTAAGTCCAGATATTTTATAGAATAAGTCTAAAGTTTTAATTGTTTCTTTCGGGGATATTTCGCTGCCATCTAATATGAGTTGGGTATCGTCCGCATATTGTGATATCTTAAATTCTATACCATTTATATTAATACCGGATATGTTTCCATTATTTCTTATCATGGAGCCAAGTACTTCGGCGCACAACAAAAATAAATATGGAGAAATAGGATCACCTTGTATACATCCACGGCCCACGTCAAAAAAGGAGGACATACTTCCATTTTGCAAGATACACATATTGGTTTTTGTAAAAAATAATTTGACCCATTTTTGAATATCACTACAAAAATTAAAAGCTTTTAATACCTTATAAATGAAGTCCCATGAAATAGAATCAAAAGCTTTTTCAAAATCGACTGATAAAAGTAAACCAGGTATTTCTTGTTCCTTTGTTTCAAACATGATGTCATAAATAAGCCGGACAGAGCCTAATTTATATGTTACATTTAACAGAGTTATTGGGCGCCAATTTTTTAAGAAATTTCTAGGTTTGCCCGGTTTTGGTTTTGTCTTTGCGCTATTGATGATTCACCGTTAACAAAAGCATAATTTATCGATCTTAGTACAAAATATCCAATATCTTTCCAAAACATTTAAAAGAACTCAGCCGGGAAGCCCGATAAACCGGGACTCCGTTCGTTCTTCATATTCTTCAGAGCTTGACTTATCTCCTTATATGTTAATAATCCTTCCATCTCTCTAGCCTCATCATCAGAGAGTTTATTTATTTTTACTGTTTTAAGAACTTCCGATGCCTCTTGATTATCTGTATTTTCTTTATACAAATTTTGGTAGAAGCGTTTTTGTTCTTCCAGTATATCTATTGTGTTGCTTAATTCTGTTCCTTCTGCTGTTGTCAAATTTGTTATTAGTTTGCTTGTATAATTTCTCTTTTCCAGTGCTAAAAAATTTTTTGTTGGTTTTTCTCCATCTTCAATCTTTTTGGCCTTCGATCTTGCAATAATTCCTTCGATCTTGTTCTTTCTAATATTCTCTAATTCTTCTCTTTTATCTTTTAATCGGTCTATGTCTTCTTCTTTGATAGCTGTGTAATTTTGTTGTATTTTTTCCTCGATATGTTTTATACTGTCTTGCAAGATATTTTCATTCTGATTTTCATTTTTCTTTTTAATACTAGAATATTTAATCGTTTCCCCCCGTATAATCATAAGTAATGTGTCTAAAAATAGCGTATCGTCTATATTAAATTGTAATTCTGATCTATCTACACTATCAATATTGTTTCGGTCACACGGCAATAAAATATAATCTTCGATTGTGCTATTAATTGCAGATCTTACCAAATTTATATATTTTTCATCCTTTAGTAAAGCGCAATTAAATTTTCAGTACCCTCTACCCCTTTCAGTATTTGAGAATTTACAGGTTAAGGTGATAGCGGAGTGATCAGTTCGGTATCCACGAATGATTTCGGCCCCCGTAGTTATAGGGAAGGTATGGGCACTGCAGATAATATTTTTGTTCTTCATGGCCTCATAAATCATTTTGTAAATAGAGGCGATAAACTTTATTGTGCCTTCATTGATTTCTCGAAGGCGTTCGATTATGTCTCCAGAGATTTATTATGGTCTAAATTACTGAAATTAGGAGTTCGTGGAAAAATGCTCGATGTTATTGTATCTATGTACAGAGCTGTCAAATCTCGAGTTAAAATAAATGGTCAGCTCAGTCATGAATTCACCTGTACACTCGGTGTTAGACAGGGTGAGTGTTTATCACCTTTTTTATTTGCTATGTACCTCAACGATATAGAAGACGAGTTTTATCTTAAAGGTGCTGAGGGTTTAAATGTTGATATGCTGAAACTGTTTGTATTACTCTATGCAGACGATATTGTGATTTTTGCCGAAAATGTACCTGGCTTGCAAAACGGCCTAAATATTTTGTATGAGTATAGTCAAGATTGGAAACTTGTAGTAAACGCTCAAAAGTCAAAAGTAATGGTTTTCAGGAAAGGTGGGCGTTTGCCACAGAACTTGAGTTTTAAATATGGTAACTTACCACTTGAAATTGTAAGCAGATTTACATACTTAGGAATAGTGTTTACTTCAGGTGGGTCTTTTGCTGATGCACAAGCCACACTCTCAGGCCAGGCGCAAAAGGCAATTTTTCAACTTAACAAAATGCTATACAAATTTGGCGAACTGTCACCCAGACATTCTTTGGAGCTGTTTGACAAACTGGTGTTCCCTATACTTAACTATGGCGCTGAGGTGTGGGGTTTTGCGACAGCAGACCATATAGAACGTATTCACTTACAATACTGTAAAACAATTCTTGGGGCTAAGAAATGTACACAGAATGATTTTGTGTATGGTGAGTTAGGTAGGGTATCAATGATCACACGCAGAATATATATTATTGTTAAATTTTGGTTGAAAGTAATTGCATCAAGTAAAAGGAAGTACATTAACCGGGTCTATAGAGTATTATTGGCAGAATCAATTGATCATCCAAACAGGAAAAGTTGGGCAACCCTGCTGCGAGATCTATTAGGCCGCTTAGGTTTATTCCATGCCTGGGAAGACCAGTCTGTTGGCAGCGTGACTGCTTTTCTATCTCTTATACGACAGAGGCTGAATGACAATTTTGTTCAAAATTGGCATGCTCGTTTGCAGTTGTCTAGCAGAGCCAGATTTTACATACATATAAGCACTTTTCGTTTTCAACCATACTTAGACATTGTGGTAACCAAAGCTATGAGAACTGCTTTTACTAGATTTCGTACATCATCCCACCGATTAGAAATTGAGATGGGTAGATGGAAAAGGCCCATTAAAACTCCAGTAGAAGAAAGGAAATGCTCTGCGTGTGACCTGTTAGAGGACGAACTGCACTTTATTTTAATTTGCCCTCTGTATGATATGCACCGTGAACGGTATATACCCGAGTATTACTGGAGGCACCCGATTTATGAAAAGTTAATTAGTTTAATCTCTTCTGACTCGGTGACTGTTATTAAAAAAGTGTCACTGTTTATTACAAAATCTTTCAAAGTGAGAAATATGCGTCTTTATGGACCTTAATTTAACGACTTCCTCCCAAACACAAATGTTAACCTCAGTTTTACTGATTAGTTTTTTGCAGATATGTAAACCGGTCTGATATCTGTATCATGTATTTAGTCTATGACTGCCACTTCGTCATCTGTATATCATGTTCTTGTATGGTTTCGCTCATGGGCCAGTTGGCCTTTTGCAATAAATAAATATATATATTAAATATATCAGTACTAGTTAAAAAGAAATCCAACCTAGCTTGTTTTCGTGGGTTCCTTCGGCGCCATGTATACCTTCGTGTATCTTTGTTTAGAGTTCTCCAAACATCAACGTATTCTTTTTCGCTAATTAAATTAATAATTGTTTGTCTGGAGTTTGGATTGTTGATGTGTTTATAGTTTTCCGTGTCCACTTGGGGATCTAGAACAAGATTCCAATCCCCGCATATGATGACTGAGGGATTACCTATGTCGGCTATTTTTTGTTTTATATTATTGAAGAGAAATGGTTTATCAGTGTTCGGGGCGTAGAGGCTTACTAAGGTAACAGGAGTTTCATCAATATTTACATTAATAATTATATAATTTCCTAATGGATCAGTGAGCACGCTGTTTACTTTGTACTGGAAATTGTTATTAAACAGTATTATTACACCACGTGACATTGATGACAATGGGCTGATCCATGCATCGTGGCCCCATTCGTCTCTAATTAAATTTTTACATGTCGGATCAGTATGTGCATCTTGTAAACATAATATATTAAACTTCTTTCTTGCTAAGTAATGGAAAACATCTCTCCTTTTTTTCTGATCGGCCAGACCTTGGCAATTCATAGAAACTATTTTCACATCTCCCGCCATTTCATATATATGTAAGGCGATATATTATTTGACCCAATATTAAGATATAGCATTCCCATACCCAACTTATAATAAATAGTACAGGTAAACATTTTTAAAAAGTACCTTATACTGGACTTTTTCAAAGTGAGTATAATTGGATTTAGTAAAAGAGATAGGCAAGACAGTGTTATTAGCCGATTTCCACATATTGACGAAAGGCGAATTGAACGTACATAATCGAGATTGACCGGCTATCATTATCCAGAGACAATTCGAAGTGTCACGGGTACAACAGCGGATTTGAACACCACTACTGGTTTTATTCTTTTGCGGCACAAGTCCGTTTTTCCCCTGAACATTGTCCCATTCGCGGCTACAAAGGTAGAAGTGTACGGGTTTCACGCCTGGAAAGTTGAGTGCCAATGTATAGAACGTCTATAGATATGCTGATTAGGTGGAACGTCCTGCACGGGCGATTGACATAACATTGAGGTGAGCATGGGCGTGACTAAATTGTTACGTTCTATTATTCTATTTACCAATGGACTACAGAAACAGAGCATATAGGTAGACTTTTCGGTAAATCGAACCGGGAATAAAGAAAAGTATATGTAGATGAGGATTACACAATCTGGAATAAAAATTAACATAACTGAGTAGGCATGGTAGGCCTAGATGGTAAGCGAGCTCCCCTCCCCCCATTATACATTTGTAGCATGTAGCTTTGCCAACTTTTCAAAACGATATCGCAAACAACAGAATTTTACCCTTTTAGTTGCTACATCTTCATTTCTGGTATTTTCAACAAATTGACACGGCTACCTCAAAGCTTGTCCCATATTTTATTACCTTCAAAATGATAAAAGGATTGGGTAACAAGTTCTGACAATTTATATAAACCCTCTCCATTCAAATATAAAACAACATAGCGAAGGCAGGTATGGGAGAAATGAACATAAGTACATATATACATACATACATATGCTACTTGAGAGAATATTTTTTGTTTACAAATAATGATGTCACAAATATATACACATGCACAAGCAAAGCCATGGAGGAATTCGGGGTTATCAATAATAAGTTTTTCTGTATAGGGCGAGAATGAATAGTACACTTTCTTGTTAATTTTTTTTTGTGTCGCTGATAAAATCCTGTACGGCAATGAATATTTCCTTGCCCCATAGATCAGTGCTTCGGGGTTTGTGTTGATCTAATTGACCCGGCATTGTGATCATACTGCTAACCTTGCGGTGTAGGCGAATTTTCCAATATTTGGCGACATTTTCCCTCTGCTTCCAAAAGAGATATGTTCTGCTTTTTCACTAGACTATCGAAGTTACTCATTATGCTGAGGCCAGACTTCTAATGGCTGCTGGAACGGAGAGGGTGTGTTTAGATCTCATCTATCTGGAAAAGAAAAATCCACGACAACATAATTATACATATGCAGCAAACATTATTCATTCCAAATAAATACACGCATTGCTTATCATCGCTGTTCAGATTTCATTAGCCCGTTTGCAGCATTGATCGACAACATAGAGAGAAAAATTAAACAATTCCGTTCAGTCATTTATTGTCCTGACATATAGCCATCTTACTCAGTTGAAATTGCACAATATCAACTATCCACCTCAATTCTGAGACTGCCACATCCCGTTTATCGTTACTGACCAGATATCCAATCATGTGACATAACTAGTACTTTCGGTTTATCTTCGGGTTCTATCGTACATGTACAAGCCTCCCATTACCCGTGGCAAAACAAATCTGATAGACCCGTCCAGATCACATGATCTGGCTTTCCACTCGGGCCGGTCTATTCTCTCAGGCGAGTGGAGTAATAATATTCACAGAAAGATATCCCGGTATTTCAGTGCAGAGACAATGTTTTACTGTCGTTTTTACCTCCGTCTATCAGACAGAGGTCTAGGAATGCGACGTGAAATCTCCGCCATTGCAGAATTGTCATATGGGAAACCCTGGCTCGTGTGATTTCAAATATGGTATGCCATGCTTCCCGCACAAGTTTTGTGGACACTTTTGAATAATCGGGCATCCTCATTGGCATGCTCTTCAATGGACCTTCCCATGAGTCCAGGACGCGAATTTTGAACACTTTTGCGAATATATACCTCACTTTGCCTAGTTGATTGGCATCCCCCCTTCCTCTGACCGGATCGATCGATCGTCTTAAATTTGTTGCAGAAATCAAATTTATGAACCAGCTTTCACGGGGATAGTTCCATTTGTAAGCATACATCGTACCATCTTATATTATGGGTACCGGGAATCTCTTTATGTTCTTGTCTGCAATAACGGATATGTGAGGCAGTCTTCAATGTTACATGTAGGTGCCGAGGGATGCTTTCCTGTAGTCATATGGTTGCTTTTTGGTCGCCTGATGTCGTCAATTTCCCCACCTCTCGCTTCAATTCATTACCTGTATATGGCAGAATTCTGCTGGTGGACTGTTAAGCCCAAGTCCCACTTAAGCGAAGTTGTTTACGAAACTTTGCGATGTATTGGTCGTAATGTTTCGTAACAAATCGCTTTACAAAAACCGGTTTCCCGTCATTTGGGGCGAATAGATACGACATGTTTACGAATAAGTACGACTGTTTGCGATGCAGTTACAAAGAAATACGATACTTTTACGACAGTTAGCGATATTCGCACCCAAATGTAGGCGATTCAGTGCGATACAGTTGCGAATATGTGCGATGTATTTGCGAACATTTACGAAGTGCATACGACCACTTGCTATTATTTCACGATGTCTTGCGAATACGTACGAAGTTTTTACGACGTTTTAACAACGTTGTTATGACAGTGTGGGTCAAATGTTTACGATTACTTCGTATACCATTGTTTGCTGTCGTAAGTTATCGTAACTATTCGTATTTATTTTTCACTTGACGATTATTAACGGAACTGTTACCAATAAGGCGATTAAATTACGACTTAATTACGATGCATTACAACGTAGGTACGACGACTTACGATTATTTACGATAAAATTACGAATATTTGAGACTTAAGGCAAAATCGCATTGCTTGGCGAATTTTTTTGAACATTTTGAAATTGGCGCGGCGATAAAACCGAGGCGACGATTTTCTTACGAATTGAAGCGATGGCTTACGAATCATGGCGAATGTCTTTACGAATAGCTTGCGAGTATCTTACCAATACTTACGATCTTAAATCGTCAAGCTTCGTAAAGGAGTTCGCCTAAGTGGGACTTGGGCTCAAGTCCCCGAGGCCCGCCCTCTGTACATGTCACTCGACAAATATATGTAGGTTTATTGCCTTGGGTGGGAAATTTAAGCCGTACCACGTCTGGCATTACAGGTTAGTTTCTCTGGGTTTTCTTCTGGGTTTTCTTGTGTTCACCGAGTTAACCCATGTTGATGCGTTTACTCCATCGGGCGTCAACGATGCTCATCCTTTAACATCAGATGAGTTGTTTGAGCCGATATGTCATACAGCTCCCCAGCCAGAGTGTCTAATTCCGCTTATGTTCTTGTCTGCAATAACGGATATGTCAGACAGTGTTCAATTTTAGGTGCTTTTCGGCTTCGTTATACTGAACAAGCGCAGGGATATATATTCAGAAGTCAGTGAAGAGGGTATTTGCATGTCAGCTGCTTTACGAGTGACTGGGTCAAATTCAGCTCTAAATATATCTGTATACGTCTTCCTTTCAACAAAAAATATGCATAGTTCAACTGAAAAATTAGAGTGAAGAATTATAAGTATTGACTTTCGCATTTTGCATGTTCATCGGGTACAAACTGTCAAATGATGTGGTTCAAACTACGTGTAAACTGTGCTCGCAAGCTCGCAAGTTTACACAGTTTGAACCACATCATTTGACAGTTTATACCCCGATGAACCTGCAAAATGCGAAAGTCAATCCTTAAGTAATGATAGTTTATGTGGAGTTGCTCTTTCCATCAGAGCTATTCATAAAATTCCGATGAATCATCACAATGAAAGCTAATGGAAGCTGCCACACACACATGCAGTTAATTCTCGCTTGTGTTCATCATTGATTTGATCAGGTTTTTCGCATTTGGACTATACCTCCCCGCTCCACACACACACCTACCGACCACACCCCATTGTAACATCCCGTAAATTACTGTTTGAATATTCTCTCCCCTCCCTGCAATCATCCCGGGTGAATTCATGTTGACTTGTAGTGATTCCACATCATGGTATAAAAGTTGGAAGGGCGGGGCGGGCTGATTCCCGACTTTCCCACCACTTATATCATATTCTAGACTCCGTCACTCGATAAAATGCTGGACATATTCTCGTTACTTTGTTTAAATGTGCTCTGTTTCACTGTATTTTGTATTGTACTGTATTTTCTTTATCGCTATGTTTTTTTCCTGTACGTTCTGACCCTAACGGGGTGTAATAGTACAATATATATCACGAGCATGTTGGTAACTGGTTGATTTGGGCGGGAGTGGGATGGGGGTTCTCTCAGAGGGAGGTGGGGGTGCGGGAGGGGGTCTAGTTTCACAAGCAGTATTCCAGGTTGTCCATCCATAAACTCTATTTCATGCTGCAATAGTTCAAGCACCTGGAATCAGGTTAATCAGGCTGTTTGATTATGTAATGCTATTTTCAGGCTGTTGTGTTTGGGGAGAGTGATCATTCTCGTTCTCCATCACTCTCCTATTTCTTTCTCTAGGAGAATTTTTGATTACTCTTCTGTTCGATCGTCTGTCCGTTAAGATTTGTTGTTTTTGCGATTCAATTAATCTACACCGAGACAATCCCTCAATGTATCTTCACACCACTTTCCGGAAACCATGTTGCATATACACACGATACAATGGACTGCTTGAATTCCCTCTCGTCTGTATTTGAGCAACCATGGCTACACTTCTCGACCCTATTGCCTCAATGGAGGTCTTTGCGCTCGTTCAGCGCTTGTAAAAATTACAGACGTTGCTGGGGAGAGCTTAAGATCTTCAGAGAGTTGCCTTCATCGGATTTACTGACTCCGCCCTCAACCAGCTTGTGCTTGTCAGCCCATGTAATAGCACAGCCGATTGAATCTGATCGATTCTTAAAATTCTGGACGATTTTCCATCGCAATACGAGATAAGATGTACACTCCCGGAATTTTCGATCGCGCAAACTACAGCCCCAAATGATGACGACTTAGTTCAAACATGAAGATCGCGTCGTGTGAACAACGATGAGTGTGTAAGACTGACAGCTGTCGATTGCATTTTATCACAATCTTGCAATTTCAGCATCATTCATAAATGTACTTTGATTTACTTCGGAAATACACTCAGAGAAACGACGAATATCATGCGAAATACTTCGCATGTGAAAGCTAAAATACTAGGGGTAAATAATCCATTGAAAGTCAAAAAGTCGTTAGTAATTCTCATTTATAGTAATTTACCTTGGTCCAGACGGTGCGTTAACATGTCCTCCCCATCCGAATCCTATTTTAAATCGGTCCATTTTGGAATAGAGTCACGTGAGAAAGAGTAGAATATAGTTCAATATTGGATAGAAATCGTCCTATGCGTTCAATACTAAAGAACAGGAAGATGCTTTATAATAACCAACAAGGGCGTGTATTAATACTAAATACTAGCTATCGCTGATACAATTTAAACGTTTCGCAAAATTTTCGAGGCAGCCATCAAGATGAAGCTCAAGTGAACGGCCTGTTTTACGTCTGTTCATCGTCCTTGTGTTACTGACCTTGTGGATTGATCTATGTGGTCACATATATCTTTGACGTATATCAGCTTACGGCCAAACGGAGAATTAATATTTGGGTCTCTATCCGTTGGCAGTTTGCCCTATCTGCCAGTAGGCCGCAATTGATCTTCTGTTTCTTGTTAACAACTCGTGTATGACCGACGAAGTGTCGGTACAATCTGACACAATATAATTCATCTCTGTATAGTCCAGAATATGGCTGGTCCATCTCTCATGCAAATATCATAACACATAAGAAGGACCAGAGGGCCTTGCATACGGCGTATACATATCTCGCCTAGCATTGCTAGATCCTGTGTTAAATGTGACGATTTTAATCAACGTCACAAAACATTATTGCAGAAACCTGTAAAACAGGGCTGTATCATCAAGCACCTCCATTCGACGTTTCTCAAATTTGGTGATACGTATCGCAAGCTGATAGAAAAATACGAGCGTCGCGTGCAAGATCTATGGCGGTACGTTTCGTAACTTGTGTCTAATTCCGTTTAACCCGGGGCTAGGGGCCGTATGAGCGTAAGATCTTCATAGTGTCCATATGAACAGTCACAATCAAAGCGCGATTGAGATACATCATACTCTCGATAACGACTTTACGACGTATATCATGTGGATTAAGAATACTGATCAGCTATACGGATTTGATATTGTTTGAATGTCTTGTTGGCATCACTGAAAACTGTCGACCGCTTGTGTCTTGCAGGAAATTAACCTAGTTTTATGTATACTATGATTTATCCTTTTAATTTGGTGCTAATGATATTACAAGAATTAGATCTTTGGATTATGGAAACGGAAATTCATTGATGGACGATGGCAGAATATTGAATGATGGACTAGACGCTTGTATAGGAGAACAATAGTAACAAGACTGAATCTGGACGTGAGGTTACTCAATAATAGAAATGCCCGAACAATAGAACAGGCACCCAAAATTCAGAACAGGCACGCTATTGACTCTACTAAGTACCACAACCGTGTTATCGCAAGAAGAAACAGAGAAAACCACCTGCATTCTCACCATAACCTCTCTGAAAATGCTCATGTATATTCAGGGCCTCAGTAGGCCGATACCATCAGTGTATGGTTGCGATAAGAACATGGCGATGTGGCAAGATTTCATTTTCCGTGCAGTTGTGCAACCTCTTGCCGAGAAAATGCAACGACAGAGATATTTGAACATGGGTTAGAAAATCGCTCACTTATTTTCCAGATAACAACATTTGTTCCCCGTATGCAAAAAGGCGGGGGATGGGGGGGATCTTAAGATGCCCTGTTCGAATCGGAAGTAAATGTGGTATAGAGTGGATTTTAGTCAAGGTTGATCACATGCCCTATATCCAACATAACGCTTGGATTATCGCAAATTCTATGAACCAGTCAACTTATAACAAGAGAAATCAAAAGGCTGCACAAACCATTGTGGAGGAAGCCTTCAATCTTGTCTGGGAGCGCAGGATCAACTGGAGCTGGGTGTAAATACAACACTCGAGATTCTATTCAGGAGACAATAATGGAAGAAAATAAGTCGACTGGATAGCGAGGTAGTCTACCCGATAATTCATTGAAGTGTCAAAGAGATTTCACAGACGAACACATCGTTACGGCGACTGTAATCCCATCTTGTAAGGCTCACAATCCAATGAGAAAGAAAGCTGCCCTTGACTACGTCTATTGCTTCTTTGGTGGGCAGTATGCTCACCGTACATATACGAAATACATGTAGACACCATAAAGGTTTCATTTAATATCTTGACGTATCAATGGCCAGAAGTCAAACAGACACTCCTCAAAAGAATCGAGAGACACCATATCCAACAGGAATGTTTTCCCTCGTCAGGGTCAAATCAGCTGGCAGTAAATTCGTACTGATCAATGATATGTCTCTGCTAGCTTCGTTTATTTTAGATATGTATTACTTAACCCTACCTGGCCTTGGGGAGGAGAGGTGGGGGCACAATGGCCTTCCTACCGAACTCTCTCCTCTATCTCCGGAACGACAAAAAAACGAAACTGACCCTCTGCGACTTTTAGTTCATCATATTGGGGTCCTTTTGAACCTATTAGCATACCCTCTCCCCCCCCCCCAAGTAGAAAATATGGGTAAATTCAAGATGGCGGCCATGTGTGGTACTAGAAAAATGATTGTTTGTCATTTTTCTTCAGAATTCCTGAATTTCTTTGAGGACAATTGGGCAAAATTTATTCTATTTCAAATCAGACTATTATTTATTAATTTATCTTGCAGTTTTTGCAAAGAAACACACAATTCGGAAAATCTGACCGAAAAGTCGTCCAAAAATGCCTGTTTTCAAGATGACGTCACCGTGACGTCATGGAAGCAGCCTTCTTGGATTTTGTTTACATTTTCTGGTAAAGCTTGTCCCAGGGGTAAAGTGAGATAAGTTTAAGCTCCCTACCCCAAGGAGTAAGGGAATTATTTAAGGGTCGAAATCAAAAATGCCTCCCCCTCGACAGGTCTACACAGGTCTCAAAAAGCCCAGGCCAGATAGGGTTGATGGCCTGCAGGAAATCAATCAAATGATTAAGAATATCAAGAAAGATATTGTTCCCTTCTAATGACAAGCTATCCCATTCACCAATCAGCTGCAATTGATCACTCGCCTTTTGTTAACTTGTCGTCTTCAAGCAAACCACATATTTGAGAAGGCAACAAATGAGATAAATGAGAAAGATAACCATATCTGACGCGATCTATAACTTAATTGGAAGCATATTCATACCATATTTACGCGGCATGCATTACACGGTTCATATATCAAAGTATTAAACAATTTATCGATATTTTCCTCTCAACTCACAAGATGCCATTCACTCTTGTTGTATAAGGACAGGCTCAAGTTGAAACATGTTTGAAATATCCTATTTTGATACGCAGTCTAGGCTATTTTGGACCATGTGAGAGAAAAATAAGTACGTATCAGACAAATGCGTTTGTTATCACGATGTCTGACCTTTGCGGTGGCGTAGAAAGCGGATTAATGCGATCGCAAAGGGTTAATGTCTGGATAGTAGTTAAAACAGCAACCAAAATAACAGTGTAGGCCCTACTCTCATGACTTTCCTTCATAAGTACGCCGCAACTATTTTAAAAGACATTGCAACAAATTGTCTTTTGGTCTGGCAATATCACATAAATATATATAAAAACGCTCATGAATAATACCTTGTCCTGACAAGATGAATACTGTACTATATTGCCGACTCCCCATTGCTTGAAACCAAGGCCCAGGTATATGGGCTAATTATGTTAGGCAGTTGTTGGACCTCCTTCAAAATGAACAGCTACGACTTCAGAATGAAGATTTACGCAAGTTAACTAATATTAATAGGCAATGTTTTAGAACATCTTTTCTTAATAATCTGTTGAAATCTCGGAACGAATATTCACGTACGTTGGTTAACTACCTCGTTCTGCGTTTGGGAAACTTAGCTCAAAATTGACCGCTGGCATTTCGAAATGAATGTCAATGATCATGGGTTTAATGAGGCAGGTGTTCTCGGTTTGAAGGTCTGCAGACGTCTAGTCCATGAGCCAGACCCCAAAATTTCATCAGTTGGTACCACCTGGGGTGGCAAATTCTCATTATGTTTTTTTGAAAGTCCTATATCCTTAGATGCAAAAAAAAAACTTTGAAAGCAATGCGGGACTCACAGCTTAGTGGTAGTAATCACCCGTTAAAGACGGACACCTGAGTCCCATCTGAGGGACCAGATTTTGGAGTAGGGGAAATATAAAGTTGAATAACTTTGCAAGTAATGGTGATATAGTGACATTCGGGCGCTGGAAATGTTGGTAATCTGACCCTCTATATGTTGGTATCTGTTATATGCTAATATGTCAATTATGTAGGTCACCAGAGGTCAAAAGGTCACGAAATTTGACCCTTGTCTAAAACGTGACCACCTGTAGGAAAACTCGCTGCAGATACCATACCAATGGGACTTTCTTAACCAAAATGGGTTCAAATGGAAGCCAAGAAGTACCCAAGTCTATAATAAGTCTAAACAAGTGAAGTTTATTATTACTTAGACTGTGCCACAGAACTGTTTTTGACGCATTTTCAAAAAGGGTCTTTTTATTGCGCTAAAACAGGTAAAATTGTATGAAGTTGGACAGCTTGAAATTAGTTGCATATTTTGACAAATAACTACTCCAAATGATAATGGCCATGTCTTAGGTCTATTCAAGGATTAGTTAAGCTACATGTCGAAGTAATTAGATCACCAGAGGTCAAGGTCAAAGATTGTCAATTATTAATTTTCTACATTTCTACTTGGGACTTTCATATTACAATTAGTGCTGCAGTTTGGGTCTCAAAACGGGATTATTTCCCGAGTAATCGAAACCGGCATTTTACCAAAGATACCAGGGGTAAGGAAATGCATGATGCCAAGCTTGAATACAATTACAAACCAAGTTGTGACCTATTTTCCAGGGGGTGGGGTGGGGGGTGGGAATCAACCGTTCTTGAATGTAACTGTACTATAAATTCTGGCTGCTGATAAACTACTCTGTTATGATTTTTGTGCTGAAGGTTAGAGAAGCATACCCCATATATGTTTAAAAGCGGGTGGCGTTAGAAAAAGGTATTGCGGAAGTGGGTTTGGGAGGGGGGTCAATTCGGCAATGCTTTTTACACAATAAGGAATGGACTACTTCCATCGGAAAAGTGTACATTATGATGATGAAGAGTGCTGATTCTCAATGGTATGTGCCATACAGATGCCCATCCGCCATGTCGTACATTCCTCATCAGTTTCTTGTCACTCTTGTTTATTACAGGAATTAACGTACGTATCAGTTTGGCGAAATTCAGTGTTGCTGCCCCTACCAAGAAGGCCAGGACACATTTGACGTAGAATCCTGCATATTTTGTTCTGGGTCTTTCTCAAAGAAGAATCCACATGTCCTTCCTGAAACGACGAAGCTGTAATCGTTATTTTCAGCCTGTAATCAATGCCAGGATGAAACTGGACAAGTCCTACTCGAGAATAAAACAGACATCCTCGATGGAGTGAAAAGATTTAGATATCACATAGATTGTAGGTCGACATATTGCAATCGGCACCACATACAGAGATTAATTAAGCAGAGGGACAGTGGAAGCAGTAGCAGTTCATCGGCTGCTTCTACAAACAGTAATGCAGGAGATGATACTGCTGTTATCAGAAGATCACAATTGTCGAAATCTGATTTGACTGGAAAGGCAATTGCTTTATTTGCGGCATGCGCTGTTTTTCTTCTCACAGATATTCAGCAAGCAATGCTAAATGGTCCCTGGTAGCAACAGTCGTAG
>JAVTVY010004283.1:0-38770 GCA_036873755.1 Hanleya hanleyi | reverse complement strand
TAATCACTGCACATGCGCAAGAATTTGGTATTAATTCACATCCTCATAACAGGGGTCCAACACTGGTAATACATCTTGCGTACAGCGTTGGTCCTGTAGCCCAGACGACATCTTAGCTTGCTAAGGGCATTTCACGTTCCACTTAACACTACCCTTAGCTCAATGCTCTGTGTATTTCACCCGATGTCAGCTCCCCCAAGCATCATGTCACATGCCCGCTCTATTTAAACGAGCAAATGAAATTATCCGTATTCAAATATTTTGACCTGGGAATCTCAGACGTGAGACATGTCGATTTCACTTAAGTGCTCGAGGCACAAGATGGTGGGAGACCAAACCGAAGCTGCGCGAATTAGCTATTTTATTTCTCACTCTAATGGAGCATGCTTCTTTGTTTTTCTTGAGAAAAATCATATTACAAACGGCCAAACATATTTGTTTGGCACCAGGAAAAATCGGATGTGACCATTTGGGAAACGCCCTAATACACTCATATATCACCCGTTACCGCATGGCTAAGTTTCTACGTATGATCGTGCCATGCGTTCGGATAATGCCCAGACGATAGTCGTTCAGATGACATGCGCTGTTCGGAGTTTGGTGAATTCAACCCAGGGATCGGCCATAAGGGCAAAACGGAACTGCGCTCCATTAAGCCCCGCTAGGGGTGGTTCCATTTGGCCCCTAATAGCATATTTTTCAACTTTTAGGTCAGACATAAAAATGAAATTTGCAGTATATTTTTTTATACTTCTAAGGTAAAATGTTGGGAAAACATTTGTTGTCCGGATACTCGGTATAGAACAATGTTTTCCGGTGTCGTCGAATAAGGCGTCTACCCACCACCTCGCTGGGGGTCTAATAATACCCCAGCCACGAGTCAGTTTTTGGACAGGATTCCGGACCGCGCGCACATCGCCGGAAGTGACATCATATATAGTTAAATAGATGTTTGCCGAACATTTCGATTACTTTTCAAGACTGCATAATACCTCTTCTGACCTAGCATTAAATAGAATTATCTGGAGATTATTTTTCCTGTTTATCTGGACAGAGCATATGAAAAGTAGTTCGCTCATGTGCAAAACTGATGAAGTTGTTCGGTTTATACTTGGTGTAAGAACGCACAAGACAAAGCCTGCAATAGCCTGTCTGAGCTCAACAATGCGTCTAGACGTGATCCTTTTCAGCTGCACAAAAGCCTCAACAAAAGCCTCAACAATGCGTACTTACACCAAGTATCGACCAGTTGTGGTTTGTTGTTCGGCCGGATTCAAACTGAACCGTGCGTACTTGCGTTTTCCCCTATACGTCATAGCAACGTAGTGAAGGTCAACTTCCGCTAATGGAGGCAGGGATGATAATTGAGCCCGTAAAATGGAGCATGCGCTGTGGGGAGAATGGGCGTCTATAAGATCAGAAGGGTTCTATTTTGTTGGTCTGTCTTATTTTGTCGCTATTGTCGTCTCTTCAAAATTAGAAAATATGTTGGCATGCGAGACCTAAGATCATGATTTCACTAATTATATGTATTGGCAAATTCTGAGAATTAATCCATGAATATACCGTTTTGCTCTAATAGTTCCCTTTTGCCCAACTTTCATCCACCATACGTCATGTGCATTGTACAGCTATGCCAAATATTGGCGATATTATATATAGGAAATTGTAAATTTTATTCGAAGATGTAATCTATCTGACAGAAATGAGAGTTGTGAGATGGGCCACAAAACGATTAAAACAACCCTGACTTTAGGTTATAATCATCAAATTACGGCACGGTACCACATTTAGTCATTTGACTAAAGATATGCTGTGCCCTGTTTATGAAGTTCGTTCATAACTGGATAAAATAAGGACGAGCTTAAGGGTTAGTCAACCTTAGAAGCCATTTTGACTTTTTAAAAGTATGTGAGATAGAAATAATAATACGTACGCTACCAGTTACCAGTTTTTACTTCCACAAACATGAACAAAAGGGTTCCATTTATTTCCAAGAAATAGTTACAGTTCAGAAATCAATATGGTTTGTGCAGAAATCGATGAATT
This sequence comes from Hanleya hanleyi, assembly GCA_036873755.1. NCBI lineage: Eukaryota > Metazoa > Mollusca > Polyplacophora > Lepidopleurida > Hanleyidae > Hanleya > Hanleya hanleyi. Next base: position 36,721 of record JAVTVY010004283.1, on the reverse strand, counting down.
TCAGTAAACAACTTTTCAATCAACTGCATAATCGACTACCTTCAGGTTTTGTTGAAGCTCTGAATTTGAATACACTTGGTATATTACACTTTAAGAATTCACCCAAATCCATAAAATACATGCTCCTATTTCCTTTCCTTTAAGAGCTTCAGTTGAAAACGCTACATTAAAAAGAATGTAAAATGTCAATATTTTTTTTTTAGATAATGTGAACCATCCCGCTGTCCAAGGACTAGAGATGCTCTAGTCCGATTTCCGATCGCTGATATTTTCTAAAATTATGTACAGCCCTGTTGTCACAGATTGTTGTCGCGCGTAACCTTCACCTTCCGGCTCAATTCGGCTGTTTCTTTGTGATCATTTTGCCCAGTGAGTATAAGAAATATATACCCTTTTGTTCGAATGGCATTTAAATGAAACCAAGGAAATATTTACCATTGAACACTGTTCCTAATGTAGTCCGAGCTTCTTCAAACCCAGAGAGTGCATTCCTCCTTTAAGAGCGCCGATTTTGCGCAACCGTCCCTGGGTTGGGATCAGATAATCGACTGAAATTATTTGAATTCGACTGAAAAAACGGAAACTCGGTAGGTTATTTGTTGATAGCTCGCTTAATACTTGTTCGATTCTGACAATCCAAACTTTCCGGAGTAGCTGAAGAGATTCTCTTTTCAAAAATATATAGTTTGATGACAATTTTTTTTATATTTTTTAGATAGTGGGCAACTGAAAAAATCGTGTCGACTTCGCTGAATTTTTTTCTGGACCGACCGACATGCGGTTTTTCTTGTCCGGAAAATTATTGCGTGAACTGACTGAAATACTTTTAGGTTTCCGGAATGCTCTACTTTTATACGAATAAAATGATATAAAATATATGCATGTACCTTCTACCGTTTTCCGTAAAAGGGTTCGCTGAAAAAAAACGATTGAAAATCACAACATTTTCAGCTGAATCGGCCGTAAAACGGATTAGTGAAGCGGGTTAAAAACTCGGATTTGGAGACGGACTTCAGAAGATTCCGAAAATCCGGAATAAGGATCGCGGGTAAGTTTATTGGAAGATTGGTTATGTCGGTAGGTCATAAGTGTCGAATTAAATTTTGAAAGCATAGTTTGCGCAAAAAATATCCTATTTTTCAAATAATTGAATGTTTGTCATATAATAACTTAATGTGAATGGAAATAGTGAAAATATTGAATTGATCATTCATTTTAAATACATATATTTTTATAATCGAAATGAAAACTGACCAGGAATATACATATTTTGTTCTCAGTAATTTTTGTTCTTGGATTTTTTATTAATATAAATTTACTAATTGATAATACATTTAATTTATAAAATGAAGTAAAAACAATTTTGACAAGTAAAAAAAATGATTTTGGAACACTGTTCACACACTAATTGGTCCTTTGTTCCGGAAATCCCCCAAAACAACAAAGGAGTAACATAAAAGAAATAATCTCTTTGTCTACTGAGTATGTCTGTCACAAAACCAATCAGTAGAATTGTCATTTGGCTGAGCACAAGACAAATGTTTCCAAACAGTACACCTTTTCCTACCATCTTTCCCGTCACAACCTACCATGTCTTCAAAACAATCAGGCTTACCACACGAACAAAAACGACTAATAACTTTGTTCACTGACCTAATTCTGTCTTTCCACTCTCGTTAATCCGTGGGAATGGTGACATTTTTCCATCTTCTAAACACTGAAGTAAATGTTTTCTTAGAGTATGTGGATTGAAAGTCAAAGTTGTCTTACCAAGGTAACCGTAAAAACAGAACTCAACTAAGTTAGCTATAGCAAACAATCCACAATCCAATCCATTGTCTTGTTGCTGAACACTTGTAACAGTAATTTTTTCGCCACTCTTCCCATGAGCTGCAGAAAGTTGAATCTCAAGGGAAGTTGTCAACGGATTCCCTGATTTCAAACTGTCTAATAAATGTACCTGATTGTCCTTATCTTTCAGACAGGCTACCCAATGATCCCTACCAGTGTGATGAATCTGACCAGCCGGCCCATCTACATAAGAGAACGGAGAACTATTAACCCATCGACCTTCATCCTTTTGAAACATCGGAGCCTTACCAGTTTCCTCTAAACCCTGAACAAACGGGAACTGCTTTTTCAAAAGTGACTGAACATCGGACATAATATCGGAACATAACCACTCATTGTTTTCAATGATTTCCTTATGTCTCACTTTCAAACCCCTAACCCAAACCTGCTCGTCAACAAATTCCTCTTCCTCATCTGAAATAATATTCACGTCAAAAACGTTTGCCTCAGAAGCTAAGCCATTAACATCTTCACTAGAATCAACCATTACCTGAGAAACTATGTCCTTTTCAACTTTGACCTTTTTAGCCATACTGCCTATGTCTGCCGAAATAACTGAATCCGGAGCCGGAGTCACTTCCACCTCATAATCCTGGGGACGCGGTCGTTTCCGGTCCGATTTCTTATCGACACGTTTCCTACTATTACGAGTAATTGCCCTTAAGCTAACAGTTCTATTCTGAAATTCTAGGATCACCTATCAACATTCTAGCAGCTGAAATATGGTAACAGTTACTTTCAGAAGGACATTGACAAGACTGTTTGGGAAAAACTTTGATTGAAATTGTAGTTTAAGGGCCGCTTCCCATTCGGATTTCGCGGCCCATCAACTCAATGTTTTATTTGACTTTCGCGGTACATTACTATGTTTATTGGATATCTTTTCCAGTGCTAAGTAAATAAATAAATAAAAACTGTGACCGCGTACTTCTTACCATCATTACCTTCTACTATGAACGCTTTCTGAGAATCTACAAAAGTCACACGATTATTCTGAATTCTGAACATAATCTTTTAACGATCGTCACTCTCGGCAAGTGTTGTAACGGATTAGCGGTTGGGGATTAATTGCATGGGATTAAAACTTAATTAGCTGTTCACCAGTCTTGGCTGTGAGATGTCAAAAAGTCAGTAAGTGAACAAAACTCACAATGATAAAATTCATTTTAGTTCATATAAATTATAATAATTACTGAAAACAAAATATGTATATTCCTGGTCATTTTTCAGGTACAAGAAGGTACATGCATCAAAATATACGTATTTAAAATCAATTAAAAAATATATTTATACCATAGAAAAATACTATTTCCACTTACATTAAGTTATCACATGACAAACATTCATTTATTTAATTATTTTATTTAATTCGACACTTATGACCTACCGACATAACCAATCCTCCAATAAACTTACCCGCGATCCTTATTCCGGATTTTCGGAATCTTCTGAAGTCCGTCTCCAAATCCGAGTTTTTAACTCGCTTCACTAATCCGTTTTACGGCCGATTCAGCTCAAAATGTTGTGATTTTCAATCGGTTTTTTTCAGCGAACCCTTTTACGGAAAACGGTAGAAGGTACATGCATATATTTTATATCATTTTATTCGTATAAAAGTAGAGCATTCCGGAAACCTAAAAGTATTTCAGTCAGTTCACGCAATACTTTTCCGGACAAGAAAAACCGCATGTCGGTCGGTCCAGAAAAAATTTCAGCGAAGTCGACACGATTTTTTCAGTTGCCCACTATCTAAAAAATAAAAAAATAAATTGTCATCAAACTATATATTTTTGAAAACAGAATCTCTTCAGCTACTCCGGAAAGTTTAGATTGTCAGAATCGAACAAGTATTAAGCGAGCTATCAACAAATAACCTACCGAGTTTCCGTTTTTTCAGTCGAATTCAAAAAATTTCAGTCGAATACGCCGTCCCCCTCGGTTGCCCTACCACTGGCTACCTCGTATTTCATTCATTATTTTACGTTCAACAAAACTGAAGTCACAGGTATTTATTAATGAATAATTTTCCTTCAGGATTAGACTTGCACACTTGGTTATTGCTCAATTTCGACAAGATCCGTTTCATTCTTCGCCTGTAACTACAGTTTTAACAATATTATCAGCAAAATCAAACATTTATCCCTCCGTTTTACTCAGTCTACCATGACGAAGTGTAAACTGGTTCCCAGTCAGTGTTAACACTTCCTTTTCTGACCACAACTGACCTAGTTCCCCCTTTTGAATGAGGTAGATGTTAAAAGCACTTAAACTGGTGACAAATATAACGAATCTTGTCGAAATTTGGCTAATCACGAAGAAAAATAATGAATATATATGTATGTGAGTTGAGTGTTTTAAAACGTTTATGAGCATATTAACAAGGGCTATCTTTTTGGTTAAAAATGAGACCAAGCATTTTATGGCAGAGTAGTTATTTCAGTTTAGCAAACTGACTTAATTTTGGTCTACATGGGATAAAAACTTGTATTTTTTTTATTATATATATATATATTTTTTTTTTTTTTTTTGCTGAACTGACATTCGCCTTTACTGGGTGTCTGGTCCAGCGTAACAGGCTTACTGTAAATGTTAAAAAATATGTGACAAATGTAACAAATATGTTACTTCAGTCGGTTCTGTTCCTTCGATTCATAACTCCAGTTCTAAATGGAACAGAACGCAAACTTAAATTAACGCAATTGGGTCTGCAATTTGAAGCTATTTCCCTACACCACCATAACTATTCTTCGTTTACCGAAGTCGAACACTACATGTGTTGCCTTGGTTGAACATAACACATTTTCTAATCAAAGAACAGTTTGGTGATGTCATAGCTCTATAAATAGTCCGTAATCCTTTTTTGGACCATAGGACTATTAGGATATAAGTGCAACTGTATAACCTCTTAAAAATTCAAATTTTATTGGCTATTCAAAGCTAAGGAAAGGAACATTTCCCTTCTGAAAATCAATACAACCACCAGTTGCCATTTATGGAAATCACACAGACAGAAAATCATGGCTGTACGGTGTTTGTAAGTAAGACATCATGTGCGTTTACGGTTTGAACAATTCACCCCATTCACTAGATCAAGGTAAATGATGGAACGTTAAGTGTAACATTTAAATTGAAATGTGAAGATGGCCATTTATGGGAATATGCACATTTTTTTTCTTTCCAAACTGACCTAATATATATATGATCATAGAATGGGAAATAGAGAAACGAGAGGGTCAGACATATCCAGTAGCTTATCCTTGTATAGTTGTCCACACCACTAGAGCAGCCTGCCATTGAAGGGTTCAGATAAGTATATAGGTGACTGTGAACCAATAATAAACAACTGTTCCTTATTTTCTGTTCAGTATAGATCTATGAGGTAATGGAGCTAAATATGAAGATGGAGCCCGCTCCAGGAGGTTGTGGTTCAAACGTGGATGGTGCTCAAACAGAGCTGTTCTCTGTGGAACTTCAAACATGTATCCTCACAGCTAATGGCATGGAAATTCAGATGGTAAAAGTGAACAATGTTTTATCATATACATGTATATGCCTGAAGTGTGGAAGAGGTTTCTTTGACAAGTCATTCCTTCAGTTGCATATGAAGACGCATCCGCAAAGGGTGGTTCCTGAAAATCTGCCAGAGGCGGTCAGAAAGGTGACAAGTGAATCTGTAGACAGGCTGGAAAGCGGAGCAGACAAGGGTAGCCTTTCCAAGGAGTCCAGTATGGTGACGTATGAGAGTGAAAAGGCTTTGAAAATTGAAGCCACTGACCATACTGATAGCAGCAACGTGGACGATAATAATAGTGATATTAAACCTGATCAGATTTACTTCCATCCAGGAGCTTTTAACACTAACACTGAGGCTGATGTTGGTAAACTCTTCATTACTGGAGGAGCTGGTAGTGGTACCAGCATTGCTGTAGCAGGTAACGCCTGGATTGGTACCAGTTGGACCGGAGTTGATAGCTGTGAAACTGGCATTGTTAACTGTGAACCTCCAGCTAGTGTCTGTGGGATGATGACTAATAAAAGGACCACTGTAGATGCTAATAATGAAGATGCTAATAATGAAGTTGAGGGTGAGACCATCGTTTGTGGGGAGAGATATTCTGAGAATGTGTCAGTACTCACTGGAGATAAACAACATGTATGTTCAGTGTGCGTCAAACAATTCTCCACGCTTGCCGCATTAAAATCTCACGCTATGATTCATACGGGCGAGAAACCATATACATGTGATATTTGTGGTAAAAAATATCGTCGTAGACCATGTTTGGCGAAGCACCGAAAAATTCACGCTACAGGAAAGCCATTTACATGTAACTTATGTGGAAAGTCGTTTACTGAATTACCCACCTTGAAACGCCATACTGGAGTTGAGGGAGATAGTTGTTTTCCCTGTAGTGTTTGTGGGAAAACTTTCGAATGCAAAGGACTACTGAGTCAGCACATGAACAAAGAGCATGTGGAACACAATGTATGTCCAATTTGTGGTAGAGTGTTCAAGTGGAAAAGCTCTCTGACGGAACATTTAAGTATACACTCGGAAGAGAAGCCATTCGTGTGTACAGTTTGTGGTCTTGCTTGCAAGAGCAGAAGCCGACTTTCAGCCCACACTGTAAGACACAGACGAGAAGATCTCCATACATGCAAAGTGTGTGGTAAGCGGTATGGGAGTGTTACCACACTCAAAGAACACAGTATGATTCATACTGGGGAAAGACCATACACCTGTGATATTTGCGACAGAAACTTCCGTACAAGAAGGCAAGTCAACGAACATAGAAGAGTTCATACTGGAGAAAAACCTTACAAATGTGCAGTTTGTGGGAAAGCATTCTCTCACTTGGCCACCATGAAGGACCATGCTAGTGTGCATGTGAATACATGTGTTCTCTGTTCTGTTTGTGGAAAAACATTCCGGCGTAGAGGACAGCTGAGGGTGCACATGAAGACAGAGCATGAAGGAAAACGCAGCACCTGTCAAGTTTGTGGTTTAGTCTTCCGGAGTAAAATTGCATTAAACAAACATTCTTTGATCCACGCGGATGAGGAAACTACATCTACACTATATTCGTGTTCGGTGTGTGACAAAAAATTCTCCAGGAAACCCGATCTTGATAAACATGGGAGATTACATTCGGGAGAGAAACATTTCCAATTCTCACATTGTGGGGAAGTTGTCACTGATGAGCCATCGACGTCTTCTCATTTAACAAAAGTACACAACGATAATCATTATACCTGTGAGATTTGCAGTAAAGTGCTGACCACTCGTCAGTCTTTGCAGAGACATACCTTGACACACGAGAAACCTTACTCATGTTCAGTGTGTGACAAAAACTTCAGCATGAGGGAGGATCTCGATAATCACGTGAGAATACATACAGGAGAGAAACCTTTCCAATGCACACAGTGTGGACTGGCGTTCAGAGTACGGAAGTCGCTGACGCACCACTTCAGAAAACAACATGCAGAAAACAAACAGTTTGAAGAAATAGACACGCATACTCCTTCTGATGATGATTATTCGTCTATACCTGATATGGACAAGGATGTAAGTAGTTTGATTGGCAAACTCTCAAATGTAGCATCAGAGAAGGACGACTGAGTTGTAGCATAGGCCTCTGATGGTACACCAGTTTATGGTTCATACATCATGAACCGTTATTATGAAGGCATATCCCTATGACGATTTCTATCAAATGTTCATCGTCCACCGAGGAATGGAACATCTGCTGATGATACATATCCAGAATTATAGTCTCACTTTAGGAACTTTAATCATTTTTTTCCTGACCAAACTAGTTATGTGTATGAATAAAAGCGAAACTCCAATGATTCAGGTTTCAGAGGTCTAACTAGCTTAGATCAATTGGATACAGTGTTAGATATAGGAGTAGAACAGTATTGACTAAGAAGCTAACATTCAGCAGGAATATACTCCACCAAACGTTAGATCATCGATCAATTAACCTCCGCATTCGATTGTCTGTAAACTTGTATAGACACATCGTCCATGGTTTATCGACTATGCATGAGAATTTCAAAAATTTCCACTCTGTTTTGTTTGTGTATGTGGGAGGGGTGAGGAGTTGGGAGGGGGGGACAACATGTGCGTGTTGCTGGTAACAAGTAGCTGGTATACCATTACATAACGAGGCAAAAGAACTGCAGTCCTGTTCAACGATGGTTTGCAAATTTGGAAGAAAAAAACATGGTCAAATGAGTGTCATCCACATTTTCGTATGAAGCATGACCGTTGAACGGCGGATTAATGAAAAAAAATAGATTCTGGAGAGAAAAGTAGTTCTACTATCTACTAGATTTCTTCAAGACGATATATGTTTTCATGGCCTTATCAGAAGGTTTGCAAATATACACACTCTCGGAAATCTTACTTCTTCAGAATATTTCTATATTTTGCTTCCAGCCGTTTAGCAGACAAACGACCAAATTTATCAAGTGGAACCGAAATAAAACAGGTGAAAAATGACTGCATTGATGTTAAGACCTGTGGCTGTGAGAGAGAGATACATGTACAGTAAGAGACATATCAGCTGAAGGACTGATCTTCATATGAACAATAATTCATGTACGTTAGATAATTAATATTCTTTCCTTCAAATTGGATTTCACAAAATATAAATTCTAGGGGTAATCTCCGTACCAAATATTCATTTCTGTACCATAAATCTCCTTGTGCACATTGCCACATTGAGGTACTGACCTTCGTTGGGATGAATCACAGGAGGATTACATATGGGCCGGCATAGCTCAGATTGTAAGAAAGACTCGGACTCCGCGTGTCATGGGTTCGATTCACATGGCGATCAAATCGTCATTTCTTGTGAGTTGAACACGTTAATTCACCGAAAGATGGGGAGTTGTCTCCCTTAATCTACGCGTAAGTGTCGTTTTTATCTGGATTTATTTTGGATACCTTGTATTCATAATTACAGAGGATTTCATAATAGTCTACCAAGATATCTTTCATCCAGATGTGCTGGGATGATTTTCTCTTGTAACAAAAATATGCCACAAAACAAACGCACAAGTTTTATCAAACTCAAAAGTATCAAGTTTGATTTTGGCTGAGGTGTCCTGTTTTTGTGACAAGAGAATGTCTTCCCGATAATGCATAAAAAAAATACAAAAACCGCCAGACAGCACATTTTGATGAATCATAAATTCAGTTGTTTTTCTTTATTCAGCTGACCATCGTAATTGTTTTAAATATTGTTGAAATCGCCATGAAATCATATTGACTCACTCAGACACTCACTTATAATAAACGCGTGTGACCTGGGAGCATGCTCGTCGCATCGTAGATTACAGTGAGAGATTAAATATGGTGACTCGTCATATTCTGCTTACGATGACAACCGGCTAGTGAGTTTGTCGAAGCAGTCGAAATATTTCATTACACTATTTCGGCATCGGAAAAAAACCCATCTAAATTTCTTTATTCAAACCATCACATGCCGTTACTGTTATCATGAATGATATTTCATCTACGAGCCTATAAGTATTTTTCTTATAATTAGTCGCGGGTTTGAGGGCTTCTGTAAAATCAGCCGTATGGTTAAAATCAATTTCCTTTTTTAGAACGTATATAACAAAGTTATATCTATAGAATGTCATACCACTCTCCGTGATAACTGCTACAAAACTTGAGTTTTAGAGCTTTTTTGTACTACCCGGGTTAAATGCCATAAGGATTGTTCACGTGAATCTTCACCAATACATGGTATGTCGTCATAATCTATTCCTTTTTCTCTGGCCAAAGGGCAATAGGCGGGGCGAGATGTCATTCAAGGGTTGCTCTGTTTGTCGTTTGGTTATGAAGACATGAGATTAAACTATTGTCGTTGACAAAGAACGAAAGATTCGAGAATACGGGTGGACCAGTACAGCCGCTATGTTATGCAAATGTCCTCGACACCTCAAAGATTTGGACGCCTCTCAGACACAGCATAACCGTATCACTTCAATAGTATGGTGATCTAGTTGGACCAAAAGTGTGCCCCGCATTACCTCATCAAAAGCGTGAGCGACAACGCAAAGGGTGACGTCGTCTTGCAAAACACGATGTCGCCCTTTCGATGCATCGTAGGTTTACAAATGTAATTAACGAGAGAGCAATCAAATTAAACTATACACTTACAATACCGTTGATGATGTCCGACTCTAATCGACTGGATCAATAATGGGATATTTGCTATAAAAATGTAAATATAGGTTATACGGCCATCCATAGATTACACCGTCATTGAAATAAAGATCGTGTGAAGTTGTCATTTTAATTCATGCAGTCACTCATGGAGGCATTGCCCCTGTCCTTGTGAAGGTAACATCGATTGAGGACACTTTCCCATATATAGAACTGAATAGCTCACCCCGCCTATTGCCCTTTGGCCAGAGAAAAAGGAATAGATTATGACGACATACCATGTATTGGTGAAGATTCACGTGAACAACCCTTATGGCATTTAACCCGGGTAGTACAAAAAAGCTCTAAAACTCAAGTTTTGTAGCAGTTATCACGGAGAGTGGTATGACATTCTATAGATATAACTTTGTTATATACGTTCTAAAAAAGGAAATTGATTTTAACCATACGGCTGATTTTACAGAAGCCCTCAAACCCGCGACTAATTATAAGAAAAATACTATAGTTGTTAACATCAGTTGTTAATGCTAATCCTTCCAATGCAGGTTTAATTTTATTGCAAGGATGTATGTGTGTGAGGCGGGAAGCGGAGTGGGGAGGGGTGCATGAGTTTTGTTGTTTTTCTTTTGCATACATTTGTCGACATTTTAATCTGCACTAAACATTTGTATCATTGGAATAAAGAAGCATTTCCAATATGGTTCACAGTATGTGAAATAGCATACAATACAACTGTACGGTATCAAATTGTTATGAATTTAAACTAATAACAGCTGGAAACAAAACTTGAAATGTTTTTCTGCCTTCTTGGTCCCGTTTTTGCTCATTAGTCTTCACCAAGCAGCTCAAATTGATTGATTCCGCTTTCCATTTGCACATTAAGTATTAGAACAGTGCAAGTCAATTGACATTCATAAATGGACAAATTAACAACCCGTTTTGTGGATTTACAAGTCTCTGATTGTCACGTCTAGTCAAGTCCAGCCCAGTAGCGACAATATTTTGCAGCGATAGAATACATGGCAGTGTGACCTACGAAGTAGGTATTAGGATGCATTAGGACATGTTTTTGCCAATTTCGAGGTTTATAGGTCACCGAAGTCGCCCACTTAGGTGACCTATAAACCTCGAAATTGGAGTAATCCAGACGGGTTTGTGCCCAAACTCACGCGCCCAAATACTGACAAACCAATTTGAATGTCGGTTAAAATCTAAACCAAATCTACTTCAAGTCAATCTAATGGACTTACTTTTATTATTTATCGAAGAAATTGATCATTTCCCGTGTACAGCACGTGGAGAAACTATATTTTCACACTCGCATCGTGCGTTTACGAAATCTATGCGGGCCACCATTTTAGCATGGTTTAAGCCCACTGCGCACTGATTTTGCGCAAAATGTTTTCTTCCGGTTTTGCGGGTTTCCGGTTTCGCGGTAGTCGACCGGTGTCCCCAAAAAATGCCTGGATTAGTCCATAATTTCATCAAATGTAGGTCAGGTCAGAACCGGCTGGTAACAGTCCCCTAATGCAGGTTCAAGCCCAAATTCAAGGTTCTAATGTCAACGGTTCTCCTAATTTGCCTGAGAAAGGATTCGGATGGACTCGTTCACTCACTCACTCGCTCATTACCGACAATTTGCAAATGAGAGCGTACTTCGTAGGAATATTCTTAGTGTATTTCATCTCACATTAATGCGAATTCAAAAAAGTGAAATTTCAACTCAATCCGTTAAGATTTATCTCATGAAAATGTCTTTTTGCTGACACTGCAGCTGTTTCTTTGCTGGACTGACATACTTGTAATTCTCATTAACTCGGTTTCTGCTCCAGTGTGGCAAGGCTTGCTGTCATACATGTTAAAAAGTATGCGACAAAGAGCAATGAGTGGGGCCTAAAATTCGGATAAAATGCATCAGAGCAACTCAGATATACGACAATGTGACTCCACAGTTACGACGGGCGACCGCCATCAACGCGAGACAATGGTACAGAGTCGGACCCAATTGCATTTCGCAAGCGGCAGATCCCCGGTTCAATCCCAGGACGAGTCCTTCCAAAGACTTTAAAAATGAAACTTGTATCTTCCTTGCTTGGCGCCAAGCAGTAGGAGATAGAGGACTGGTTGAACTGGTTTCAGGATAATGTAACTGGGTCGTCGTGATATGACTGGAAAAAAATCAAATCGACATAAAAATTTTAAATCGACGTTAAGCATTCAACCGTCATCCTTCTCCGTTCCATTTTTGGTGATCAAGAAGCAGTCTTAACTGTCTTTGCTCAACTGTCAGTCATCCTTGTTCAGTGGTTTTGCTCACCTAGTTTTAGAATTTAGTTTTTACCCCTCGGCCATTTTGGCCACAAGGTATTGTCGTCGCCATGAAAGTCCGTCCGCTTGAGACGCAACCGCCAAATTTTAAACATTTATTTATCTGGTGCTAAGTCAGACGCCTATCGAAAGTGGCTCCCCTCGGTCCATATTTTACAGAGTTATGCCCCTTTACAGCTATATTAATTTCTATTTCTTTCCTATATGCTTGAATATAACCAACTATATCTGCAAAACTGTTCGATATAGCTACTATATTTTGGAAACTTATTTATACCCTTTTCGGGTGCAGTTATCTCTGAGTTTGTGATTTTTTGCTTGAATGTAACCAGTTATATATAATTGACTGTATTTTGTACAGCTACCAGATTATGAGGAAACTTTTTCATCCAGTTGTATTCTAGATGCCTACAAAAAAGATTAGTTGTCTCGGCCCATATTTTATGGAGTTATGTCCCTTTTGGATGTAATAATTTCTGATTTTGTGATGTGTAGTTCAATATACAAGTTATATTTGCAGATCCGTGATCAGTACAGCTGATAAATTTTGAAAACTTATTTATCTACTTGTATTCTACAAGCCTACAAAAAGTTATTCGTTTCGGCCCTTATTTTACAGAGTTGTGACCGTTTTTATGTGTATTGCTCTAGATGTGATTTTGAGATATATACATATTCTTGAATATAGCTTTTGTATCTGCAGAACTGGCGATATTTTCTAAAAAGGACAATTCTGGATGATTAGTATAGCCATAATATGTTGCACATTCTCGGCATATTTCTCAATTTCTTGGGGGAAACCGAAGGGTTTGTGAGTCTCACTCTCGTGTTATTATTATTTTGGTGGGGGGGGGTCAGCTCTCCGGTTCTAAACGGAACAGAAGCAAAAATAAATTGGATGGAAGAGCGCAATGGGATGCGTAGTATGAAGCTACTTCCCTATAAGTGACAGGAGACTTGTGGTAACATACATATGCAATTGTCTCTCTTTTCAATTTATCCAGTATGATCGGAAATGGATCAACCGTAGTTTAGGGGTCCGTGTATACTTGCACAGGTCAATTTTCGTTTCAAGCTTCTCAAAATCAAAAATTGGAATTTGACCGTCAGTTTTCAATTTTCATTTTTTTTTTTTTTTTTTTTTTTGTAATCTCGAAAACAAAAATTGAAATTTGACCGTCAATTTTCAATTTTCGTTTCTTTTGTTTTTGGTTTCTCAAAATTAAAATTTGACGGTCAATTTTCAGTTATTGATTTCGGATTACAAAAACAAAATTTGAAATTAGACAGTCAATTTTCGTTTTTCTTTTCGCAAAAATGAAAATCAACTAGAGGTTCCACTTTGACCCTTGAGTTGGCGCTCCGGCATGAAGCCTATGCTGCTATGCAAAGAAACATACGTCTCCCCACGCAACATACGATGCACGCAAACAAATCAAAACCTAATCAGGTGAGAAGGCCATCACGATAAAGCTGCCATCCAATTTCGGGGAAATTCCATCCAGTAGTTCTTCAGATATTTTACAGACAAGGCTTGTCTATACATGTACAAGTAGACAGATGGATGAACATCAAACACGCGCGCACACCAAAACATAATAAGATGCGGAGGCCATTCCAATAAAGATTTCATCCAAGTCTGGTGAAGTTCACCAGAGGCCATCACGATGAAGCTTCCATCCAAGTTCGGGCAAATTCCGTCCAGTAGTTCTTCAGATATCTTACAGACAAGGCCTGTCTATACATGTATAAGTAGATGAACAGGCAGACAGACAACATACCCAGACGAACGCATGCATGCATACCGAAACCTAATCAGATGAGCCCATTGCAATGAAGCTTCCACCCAAGTTTGGCGAAATTCCGTGGGGTAGTTCTCCAGATATCTTGCAGACAAGGCTTGTATATACATGAACAATTAGATGAACGGACGGACGATGGACATGGATAAATGCACACACACACCCAAACCTAATCAAATGAGGGGGCTATCCCAATGAACCTTCCATCCAAGTTTGGTGAAATTCTGTCCAGTAGTTCTTCAGATATCTTGCAGAAAGGGCCTGTATATACATATACATGCACAAGTACATGGACAGACGGACGGACACCGAACATGGACGAACGCACACACAAACCAAAACCTAATCAGATGAGAGGGCTATCCCAATAAAGCTTCCATCCAAGTTTGGTGAACTTCCGTCAAGTAGTTCTCCAGATATCTTGCAGACAAGGCCTGTATATACATGTACAAGTAGATGAACGGACGGCCGGACACCCGACACGGATGAATGCATGCACACATACACCAAAACCTGATCAAATGAGGGGGCTATCCCAATGAAGCTTCCATCCAAGTTTGGTGAAATTCCATCCAGTAGTTCTCAAGATATCTTGCAGACAAGGCCTGTATATACATGTACAAGTAGATGGATGGACGAACGGACACCGGACACGGATGAACGCATGCACACACACCAAAACCTAATCAAATAAGGGGGCTATCCCAATGAAGCTTCCATCCAAGTTTGGTGAAATTCCGTCCAGTAGTTCTCAAGATATCTTGCAGACAAGGCCTGTATATACATGTACAAGTAGATGGACGGATGGACGGACGGACGGACACCGGACACGGATGAATGCACGCACACACACCAAAACCTAATCAAATGAGAGGGCTATCCCAATGAAGCTTCCATCCAAGTTTGGTGACATTCCATCCTGTAGTTCTCAAGATATCTTGCAGACAAGGCCTGTATATACATGTACAAGTAGATGGACGGACGGACGGACACCGGACACGGATGAATGCACGCACATACACCAAAACCTAATCAAATGAGGGGCTATCCCAATGAAGCTTCCATCCAAGTTTGGTGAAATTCCATCCAGTAGTTCTCAAGATATCTTGCAGACAAGGCAAGGGGACGGACAGACATCCATCCATCCATCCATCCATCCAGACAGCACGAACACTAGATGTCTCCCCCCAACATAGTTGGGGGAGACATAAATATCAAAAATTGTCTCGACTTGTCCGTTTTCCGTTGTCACGCGGAAGGGTTATGACCACTTTCGGTAGAACGATTAGAATAGAAAACGCCAGTCGTGTTGTATACGAGGTGTGGAGCGCGAGAGGCATGTGGCCCGCCAGACAATCCTCACGAGCCAGTGTATCGATCGATTTGTTGGGGTATCTATATACTAGCTTGGTTAGTTGCTCACAGTTGTTTTGGATAAAAATAGATCAAGGGGCACCTCTAAATCGAACCAATCAGTGATCAGTCTCAGCTAGCTCATTACGCCAATCCACTGTACGGTTTGAAATGTGACGGGTTTGTATTTCGTCGCTGGCTTAACCCTTGATGCCAGGCTGAAATTGGCATCGAGAGTCGAAGCAAAATCCGCCAGCTCGCTAATTCAAAATTACCTAAGGGGTTGGAATTTTCGAGATCGAGGCAACGGCTCAAGGCAACGATTCAAAACTCGCTCAAATAATCAAAAATGTCCAGTTAAACTCTTTGCGAGGATTTACGATTTACCTGGACTTGTGAAGATGCACCAGACAGGTCTGGTCGGAAGGTATTCCGCTGTTCTCATTGGTTATTGGCATTGAGGCTTTAACCAAACAGGACGCCTTCTTAGATTTTCTCTGTTCTAAATATATATGTTTGTAGCGCTATAAACGCGAACAACATTCATGCACACAACCGCTATTTGTTATTGATTTAAAATATAGTTCTTATAAAGATACCAACAAAGATGTATAACCAATAAGAATAAGCACCGCGGTGATGGGCCTCGAAATCCGTATATGGCAAGCGGCCCGTAAACCACTATTTCAAACAAGGCGACAGACGTCTGAATGATTCAACGCTTCATGTTTAATCTTCCTTCGCTGTTGTTGAGACGTGGAGCGTTGTAGCGTTCAGATGCCACGATTGACACCAGACGTCTGAATGATTCAACGCTTAACGCTTCAGGCTCAATCTTCCTTCTCTATTTTGGGGACGTGGATCGTTGGAGCGTTTAGATGCCCGTCAACGTTGAGTGCGGGTGTCAAACGCTTCAACGCGGGAAGTTCCTTTAGGGGTTATGAGTACCCACGTATTTATTATACTACCCTACTTTAATAAAACTTCAATGTGTATCAACCCCATTGTCCACCATATCATGCTTCACGCCTCTGCACATAGGCCTACTCGATCATACACATGCGCAGTTGGCTCATTATAATATAGCTCGAATGCCTGGTTCCAGGGATCTATATATAGTAAAACTCCCATATCTTTCACCCTATTGGTTTCCATAATATTTTCCACACCTGACTATACAACCCGATTTTCGCTTTCCATACTACTCCGCGGACCGAAAGTGACTCAAAAGCCGTGCGTGTGCGCAGTTAAAGTTAAAATAAAAAAGTCGAGGCAATTTTCAATATTTGATTTTCATTTTTGCGCGAAGTGAAACGAAAATTGAATGTCGAATTTCAATTTTTGATTTTGAGAAACCGAGATTGAAAATTCACGGTCAAATTTCAATTTTTGATTTTGAGAAACAAAAAAAGGGAAATTTTAACTGTGCAAGGTTACACGGACCTTCAGTCTATGCTCCTAAGTCGGCCTGCATGCCAGAAGATTGAGCCAGCTCCAGAGGCTTGTGGCTCCAGCATGGATGACTCTCATACAGATACTTGGATGGGTGACCGGGTGCTGTACTGGCTGGGCTGATCAGTGTCCAAGATAATAGGAACTGTGGACACTCTCGTGTTCTGGTACATGTAGGAACCGTCGTGATATGACTGACAAAATTTTGAAAAAACGACGTTAAATCCCACTCACTCACTCACTCACTCACATAGAGAGTTGTTCTTTGTGGAGCTACAAACATGTATCCTCACATGGAAATTCAGATGGTAAAAGTGAACAATGTTTTATCATATACATGTATATGTTTAAAGTGTGGAAGAGGTTTCTTTGACAAGTCAATTGCATATGAAGACGCATCCGCAAAGGGTGATTCATGAAAATCTCACACAAGCGGTCAGAAACCTGATAAGTACTTCTGAAGGCAGACACAGGCTTGACAGATGAGCGGACAAAGACAGCTTTTCCACCGAGCCCAGCATGGTGATGTATGAAAGTGAGAATGCTTTGAATATTGAACGACAGAAATGCTGAAGCTAACATTATTAATTAATAAACTAAATTTTTCGATAGACATGCTGAACAGCCTTCGTGGCCTCATAACCTTTCCGAATATGCCCATATTTGAAAAAATTAAAAGCCATCAATGTGTCGTATAATTCATACCCTTTGTTTTGACTGTAGAGACGCCTAGGTGTCCTTCCAGCGAGTACATCAAATAGATCGTTCTGCAGCGTATTCCCATTATAATAAAATCGGACTGTCTGTGAGCCCAGCGAAGTACGCTACAACACCGTCTGTTCACTGGATGTTACTTTAACACTCTGAGTCTCTCTTTACGGTATCGGCGCAGTTCCCTAGTTGCCTGTCATTGGCATACAGATGTGATGAATCTTTGCACAAATATTTTCATCTTATTAGGCTAAAAAATGTCTTTTGTTTCTGGTCACCCCGCGCATCAGTTCAAACCGTGCTCGTCAACAGTTTTTTTTACCATGGGGCTACCAAGTGTTGTTCCGCCTGATATAAGTTAATGTAGTTATTGCCCCTGTTTCGTTAACTTTCACTTCCGGAAGACGGTCGAAAACGAAAGTTAAACGCTTGAGATGGTGGGCTGGTGTTTGAGGACATTTACAATGTTGATTTCGGTACAAATAGTATCAGCAGCTACGATATTAAGACCATTTGGTCTAGTAGAAACGCGGTCTGATTTAACTGTGGCGGAATTTTTCGATAATCTATGTCGGGGAGCCCTCGAAACTGCCGACGTCTTTTCTCTGGACAAAAAATACGATAACTGCAACGTATCAGCAAAAGTTTCAGACAGCCGCAATGGCCCATCTTAGCTTGCTAAGGGCATTTCACGTTTCACTTAACACTACCCTTAGTTTATCGCTGTGATTCGGCATGTATTTCACACGGCGCCATCTATCTAGAGGGAGATAATCCAGTTCGAAAGTTGTTGCCAAAGCATGAGGTCAAATGTCGGCCCCATTTAAACGAGCCAATGAAATTATCTGTATTTAAATATTTCTCAGACATGCAGACATGTCAGTTTCACGAGACCAAAACGAAGTTGTGCGAATTAGCTATTTTATTTCTCACTCTAGCGGAGCATGCTTCTTTGTTTATATTAAGAAAAATCATATTACAAACGGCCTAACATATTTGAAAACAAAATAAAATCGGCGGCAGTTCACAGGAAAATGATATGCTTTTTATTTTGTGATGGGGGCACTTCGCGGCCCACCATGGGATCATTTCAATCGATCGCTTTCTGGAGGTGTGTCTTCGTTGTATGAATGTGATTGCACCGATGTCGGATGTAACGGGACCAGTCGGATGTGACCATTTGGGAAACGCCCTATTACACCCAGATAGCCCCCGTTACCGCATGGCTACGAGCAGAATTTCTACGTATGATCGTGCCATGCGTTCGGATGATGCAATGGCCATTTCCAATCAATCCCCCTGTGCTCACAATTGGATTCGGTTGTGGATTTTGGCAAGTTCTTTATATTTTCGTTGACTTTTCGCGACGAAGCGAGTTCTACTTCTAGCAGTGGGCCACGTCAAAATGCATTTATGCACTTCTTATGCACGCTCAACAACAAAGAGTCTGGCCATCATTCAAAAATATTGATAGGCCATTCCCACTTCCGAGCTTAAAGAGCGCGGAGCGCTTATGCGTGCGATGACGTCACTGCCGGCGATGTTCAGTGATGACGAAACTGTCATAGAGAGCCAGGGGCCAATGGTCAAAATATGTGCGTATGATTGGATGATTGAGAATGCGTAAAGGCGTTACGATAGGGCGTTAAGGCGTTGGAATAAGGCGTTTAGGCGTAAAGATAAGGCATTAAGGCGTTGAGATGAATTAGTGGCAATTCCATTGAATATCTAGAAAATCAAAGCTTCTGAGCCATTTCACCATGGCGTTGAAGCGTTAAGCTTGGCGTTGGCGGGCGTTACTGTGCATAAAAGCAGGCATATCCTAAAGACGTTCACAGTTGACGTTCCATTCAGCAGACACTCTGCCGCGATGTTCACGTGTACGACTTGTTCGAAGCCCTTATGATCGCCTGGACAGTACGCATACATGTACAGAGTGTGATATAGTCGTCAAGCATCCCAGTCAATTGAAACGTCATCAAGGTGTCATACACGGATCACGCTCGCCACTCTGGACACCGGATATGCATCCTCGAATGGAAGAACCCATGGAGGTCGATCCGCCGCCCCGAATTGAAGAGCCGATGGTGATTGATCCCAGTTGATCGGAACTCTAGTATCCTGGACTGCCTGAAGACGCTTAGGACAAACGGATCAGAGCGAACATGGCCAAAAATTGAACTTTTTGAAATGGCGGATTCTGATTGGACAAGAACCTAACAGAATTGTAAACATATCCAACATGCCTGCCCCAGCGTGGGTATGATGTGCTGGTGGGAATAATAAAATGGTTGACCTGTCTTCCTTGTTGCTGTTGTTGTTCTCTCATCTGGCCACCACCACCACTACTACCACCACCACTCACCGCCACAAACCACCACCACTACCTCCAACTACCACCACACACCACTCTCTCGCTAACTCACTGGCACAGTCACTCACTCACCATCGTTAGTGCGTCAGTGCGTTAAGACGGACGTTGGGCACGCCTCACGGACGTTGGGCACTCCGCCTCCTCACAGGCACACACAGGAAACCCTACCAGATAGCCGGATGGGAAAAGGCCCTTATCTCCCTCTAACGCACTACATTGAACGGCCGAAACTCCCCTTTCTCTACTACTCCCGAGTGATCTATGAAAAGAACAGGGGTTGTCCCAGAAAATTCCCCGAAACCTATCCCTGACATTGTCTGCTTTCTGTACTACTCAACTGGATTACTTCCCTTTTACTTCTCCAAAATTGAGAATTCCGGTTCCGTGCTGTGTATTTTGACGGATTTTAAAATGTACCTCAAACTTGTGGCAAAGTATAAGGCATATTGACAGAGTAAGAGGATGATATTCCCACGGAAATCACTCTCTGTGTCGAAGAGACTATGTTAATAAAGAAGAGAAATGGAGGGTGATACAAATATAACATTGAAATATCGAAGAAAAACATTGTCTATTTGAATTGCCTAAGGCAGAAAAAAGTCAACAACAATATTGTTATATCTTAGTCTAACAAGACGAGTCACGAACCTCGCACAGACTACTACTCCATCTCGTCTAGCCCGGACGGTCTGTTGATATCTCTCTGTAAGTATTGAAGTTTTGCTGTGTGCAACGAGTATTCTCACATATAAATTCTGCTCAGAACGCTTGCTTGTCCACTGCAGTGTCAAGGGATACATCCAGTTGTTTGCACCCATACAACAGCCTTTAAACCAGAGAGGGGATCATCATCATCATCATCATCATCATCATCATCAATTTTGAACAATGGCATCACTTTCCTTGATGATCCTTGTAATCATATAAGAAGGGTTTCTAAGTTAATATTATTAGGTCATCCTAGATTGGCTGAAAGGTTCTTTCAGTTTCCTTTAAAAGCAACGACATTTGCCAAATTTTACCGAAATGAAAATCCACCAACGGCAGGATTATTGTTGGAGGATAGGCTTCATTCGCTGGAGTGGATATATACTTGCACCGAAACACTCATTTTCTTCCTCAGATTTCCCAGGTGTGCTTTGACAGGGTGTTGTTATGAAGTCTTACTATCTTCTCGTCGGTGCTGCCTTTGCTAGCTTCTGTGGTCTGGGGGAGACTGTCGGTAGGTGAACTACTGTTTTTGCGTCATTGGGAAATAGGTTACACTACTCAACTGAAATCTTCTGACAAGTCATGTGGATGAGACACTGGAAATATGTTAGGCACGGCGCCCAATGAAATTACAATGCCCACAATAACCGTAACCTAAGAGTGAGTGAGTGAGTGAGTAGGATTTAACGTCGTTTTTAACATTTTTTCAGTCATATCACGACGGTGCCTACATATGCCAGAACACATGAGTTTCCACAGTTCATATTATTTTGCACACTGAACAGTTCAGCCAGTACAGCACTCGGTCATCCATCCAAGTATTAACCGTAACCTAAAGAGTACCCAGTTAGTGTGGTAGAGGAGCCGCATGATAAAAAAATTCACGGATAAATTGCCTCTTGAGGCAAACTCGGAACAGTGCATGTCAGCTGTACGACTATCGTCTAGGCTACAACTCGCATTTGAAATTATCGTTAACCTTTGAACGCTGTAGTTTCCACGTCTGTTAACTTCCCGAGTTCTCCACTAAAATAGAGACAAAACGACAATTTTATCAGAAGCTTCTCGCGTATATACATTATCTAATCAGCGTTGCTCACTCCTTAGAGACATTACGAATGGCTGCGTATTCCATTTGGTCTTGGAGGACCAAACTTTTTCTGTGAAGCGAATACGATTTAAAACGTGTTATGATTGGCTGAATAGTCTCGGGTGTATACGCTATCCAAACAGACCTTAAGAGCGGCCCCTCGGGTTTGCAGGGTTAAGACGCTCTCAGCGTAAAGATTACTCCGCAAGGGCGGATCTATGGGGGGGGGGACCTCAGAAAATGTTTTTTTGAGGGATCAGCGAACCCTGGGATACCACGTAGAAATAATGACTTGAAATGATATGTAAATTAAACGAATGTGGATTATGTAATTAGAGTATCTATATGTGTATTAAACAGACCATGTAGTTTGTGAGTGTACTATTTAGTTGGAGTATCAATGGATATATGAAATCAGATATTATCGCCAAGATCGCACCACGTGTTGTGGCTATAGGCCTGTTTTAGTTTGTGTTAAACAAGGAAATCAAATGGAAAATAGAACCATAAATATACATACATTGTGTTCAGGTTTATTTCCGGGAAAACGCGTAAAACGCATCTCCGGCGACCTGGGACCCCGGAGCTTGCGGGGCCTAGACGGCCCCTGGAACATCGCCTGTCGGGCTGTGAAGATTCGCTTATTTTAGCGTTGTGTAAATGAATCGGTATTATATTGGTTATAATGTTCCATGATGTAAAGATCATTTTTTCTTTTTTCTGTGTTAAACATAACTATAAAGTCAAATGAATTCAGATATGAAGGATGATTTTTTTCAATATCGATGCGTGTTTTTAAATGCAAAACAAACGTGAAAATACAATCATAAATCTGCATACATTAAGTTCGAATTTATTTCTGGGAGAACGCTTAGAATACATCTCCGGAGATCTAAGACTTCTGAGCTTCCGGGGCCTAGGTGGCCCATGTACCCTCGCCTGTTGGGCTGTGGCGATTTCCTTGCTTTATCTTTGTGTGAATGAATCGTATCATTCGGCGTATTGGTTTCCCTTCCATGAACTAAAGTCATTTCTATATCGATGCGTGTTCATAATTGCGAGAAAAAAAATCATGCACCCCCGCCTGTTGAGCTGTGATAGTCGCCCCCCCCCCCCCCCTATAAATTTTGGCTGGATCCGCCCTGCTCCGCCAATACAAACCTTTTTCTATCACCGTAATAACCCCATTATCCATCAACAAAATATTTCCGAAAATCTGTTCATCAATAACGTACACTGGTTTCACTGCTAGCGAGTTCATGTTATTGTTTTGCGTTTGTGTTTCGCATGAATGTAGTCCATGCTTCTGCCATAGTGTGTGATACAATGGATCATATTACTGTGTAGGGATGTCAGGCGATCATATGTCGACTGTTTAGCTTTGTCGCTGAACGCAAATCAAAAGCCATGTTCCAATTAATTATTCTAAATATTCTAAAAGTAATTGTGGCTATGACAGACGTTCTGTGATTTCAGGCTATCGTGATTGAGATACATCATTCTTTAGATGACGACTTTACAACGAATATTATGGATTAAGAATACTGATCAGCGATACGGATTTGATATTTTTGGAACATCATGATGTCTTGCCGGCATCATTGAAAACTGTTGACCGCTTCTCTCTTGCAGGAAACAAGCCATGTTTGTGTATACTATGATTGTCTTTTCGATTTTGGTGCTAATACTGTTATATGGAATATGGAATAGGTCTTTGGATTATGGACGCGGATATTCTCTAATGGACGACGGCTGGATTATGAATGACGGACTAGACGCTTGTAATTTAAAGATGTAATCAGCCTCAAAATCGTTGGATTTTGTAAACTGTCCCCTGTGCGTTTTTCAGCAGCGAAGTTTGCTAAAGCATCATATGTGTTATATTTGATGATTGTGGGATCGCCATATACAACGAATATAAGAATATCTTGTCACAGAAATTTGAAACTCCACACGCTTCGATGGGCTTCCTGTTTCGCCATTGAGTATGTGTTGCACGCAGAGAGGAAAATGACGTCACTGCGTGACGTTTGAGTGACGTAGCAACGCTCACGAATCTGAATGCTGAACAGCTGCGGCCATGGGATAACGTCATGGCTCGTGCCTAAGGTTCGATGAAGTCGCATAGCATACGTTGGTAGAATTTATTTTGTACTTGTGACATATGTCACTTTCGCGGAGTTTGAGAGACATCGATTTCAGACTAGATTTGAGGTTGATTACATCTTTAATAAATAAAAAAAATGAACCTGCGGCTTGTCACCCACTCACTCTCGCTACGTCGCTGTTGTTACGTCGTAAACGATAATTTTAAAAAACGTAACAGAAATTTTTTGTGAAGTCAAGGATCAACAATCAAATATTTATTTACAATACTAAAATCATATACAAATTAAGTAAGATTAATACAACAAATAAATGAGTCTTACTGTTCAATGCTATACCAGTGTATATTTCACAGTCAGTTTTGACGTGCAAATTTTTATACAATCCGTGCCGCAGAAATCGCTGTTCTGTATTTTGATATTTGAACTTTGCTCAGTTGTTTCCAGTTTCCGACAGTTCAATTACTTAGATTACAGCGCAGCCAAAAGTCAATTCACAGGAGTATACAATCCGTATAGTAAGTATAACGCACCCACATAAACCAGTTTGAATTCCCTCCTCGATCACTGAATGTTAGGCTATTTATACTCTATGAGGCATTCGAGAAAATTCTACAAATCACGAAGTTTCCAGAACACATAGCTTTGACGCATGATCTGACCCAGATACAATCCACAAAAGCTTCGAGAAAACTCCATGACTATAAGCACATAATAGAATGTAAACAAGGTTACGTAGCTCTATTATTCGAGAAATATCCACAGCGTCTAATAATAATACCATGACACTGTACTGTTTGGAAGGTCCCCTTTTCAAAACGAGAATTAACCAACTGAAACGTCAGCTTCGCCATTAGACTGTTTCAATCATCTCCTGAGACCAAATGAAAACAGCTGTCTTATATCCTCCGGAACTGTGCTAGTGCATTCGACTGCGGTCAGAGGTGTATTTTACTCCTGTTATGAGGATGCTCTTGAGCTACATGTACTCTGCCACTCATGGAGGTATAAAATACTCCGCTTGGTATCATCTGTCTACCTGGCCATGCTATCATGGATAAAGTCTCGAACCATTATTTTATCATTTTTTTAGTTTCAACACAGATTCACTGTTCCAATGTGCATGTTCCAAAATCTGGGAGATGGTGACTCATGAGTGTCAAGTCCATTTGAATCTTGCATTTAATTTCTCCGATTTTGGAACATGCACATTGGAACAGTGATTCTGTGTTGAAACTCAAAGTATACATACCTTAAGTTTGAATCAAGCATTGGAAAGTGCATACAAAGTTTGAAATATATGTATTAAGGCAGTGTGACGTCACTGGACCTAAATATGATTACAACAGACCACCATAGAATACCATACTTTAATTGCAGTTTACTCTGTGTAATAAAATCGTAAAAATTTTAAATATATATTTTCCGACACTGTTCGCAATGGTCTTTCATTTGATGGAAACTTTACTTGAGGGTTTACGATCACTTTAAGCGGTTGTACATGGTATCATAAATCGATGTACAAGAGCGCATTCTCTTCTTTCAACACCCGTTTCGGTACTAACTAACACAAAGAACTGTGCTGAAGAATTCTACTGTCGGAATCCAATGACTCCGGTGATGAGGTTGGTGAGCCTAGGTCATCCCCAGTCGTCGCGCTTTCATATAATTGCACAGTTCGCCCGAGGGACATTTGGGTTTTGCATGGGTCGTCTCCTTTTATCAGCCTCGCCCATGATTCTTACTATTGGCACAGCAAAAAATTAAATATCTGTTGCTTCATTTTCAGATTGGCAGACCGAAGTACAGAATGTCTTCACCGGTTTTGCTGACTTGTGGTCACAGAATAAGATCGCAGAACTCGTAGATACCTATTTCGTTTGCGACCCAATAATGATAGTTCCAGAAGCTGACGAATTCACTGATGCTACGAGTGAGTTTTCTCATTGAATCTTGAAACATTCTTATTCTTTTCTTGGGGTCGATCATTCCTATTTCGTTCAAATGCAGTTGCCCTGTTAAAGAAAAACTTCAGATCAGAGGTTGTGTTAGATGTGTTTTGATCAACCGAAAACATCAGCTCTTTTAAGATTTGACAATCTTTTATGGAGTAAAATACAGAGGCGATTCGTATACTATCCTGATTTTGTTAATCAGAAAACATATTGTGCAGAAGCCATTTTTCATGTAGCGCCAAAATTTGCAAGATAGTTGAAGGTAGAAATCGTGAAATTGTATTCACCAAACGCTATAAATCCCATCGTTTTGCTTTGACAATCCACATAGAGGTGACGCCTTGAAGGATATTCTGAGGTGGTTATAGAATGTTGAATCCAAATGTTATT
Organism: Hanleya hanleyi; assembly: GCA_036873755.1. NCBI lineage: Eukaryota > Metazoa > Mollusca > Polyplacophora > Lepidopleurida > Hanleyidae > Hanleya > Hanleya hanleyi. The sequence continues at coordinate 10,420 of JAVTVY010004283.1, read as the reverse complement.
TTATGTTGTACTAGTCCACGTCCTGTTTGAAGGTTCATTACTGAATTTCAGCACAACGTGAACAAGTTGTATTCCATTTACGATCGTCCAATAAGGTTCCTCAAATTGTTCAATACAGGCTCTTCAAACTGCCCAATACAGGTTCCTCAAACTGTCCAATAACTGTCCAATACAGGTTCCTCAAACTGCCCAATACATGTTCCTCAAACTGTCCAATACATGTTTCAAAAGCAGTCCAATACAGGTTCCTCAAACTGTCCAATACAGGTTCCTCAAACTGTCGAATACATGTTCCTCAAACTGTCCAATACAGGTTCCTCAAACTGTCGAATACATGTTCCTCAAACTGTTCAATACAGGTTCCTCAAACTGTCCAATACATGTTCCTCAGCCTATCCAATACAGGTTCCTCAAACTGTCCAATACAAGTTCCTCAAACTGTCCAATACATGTTCCTCAAACTGTCCAATAAGGGTTCCTCAAACTGTCCAATACAGGTCCTCAAATTGTCCAATACATGTTCCTCAAACTGTCCAATACATGTTCCTCAAACTGTCCAATACAGGTTCCTCAAACTGTCCAATACATGTTCCTCAAACTGTCCAATACATGCTTCTCAAACTGTCCAATACAGGTTCCTCAAACTGTCCAATACAGGTTCTTCAAACTGTCCAGTACATGTTCCTCAAACTTTCCAATACAGATTTCAACAGCAGTCCAATCCAAACTCTCAAAATTATTCAGCGACTTCTCTACTGAGTTAATGAAGAATGTACTAGACTTCAAGCTAAAACCCCTGAAAATTGTGTTAGGGATGTATGGCCTGGATTTCAGGAGAAATACCTGAAACATTCTGAGAGTGTAGTTACTGCCGTCCAATACATGAATGATACTGGACGTGATCGAATGATTGCCTTTCATTGGATATATATCCAGTGGATGACAAATTTATGTAGGTTCATTGTTTCGATGGAAAATTTAAGCTGTACGACGTCGAGCATTGCAGGCTAGTTGTTCTGGATATTGTTGCATTTACCAGGTTTACCCCATACTGAGGCGTTCTTTCCATCAGACGCTCACGATGCTCATCCATTAACATCAGATGAGTTGTTTGAGCTGGTCTATCATCATCTATCGTATCTAATTCTGCTTAAGCCGGTGCTAGGGGCCGTGTGGATACTTCATAGTCTCCATATGAACAGCTGCAATAAAAGCGCGGCTGGGATGCTCAGGCTACGTCCGAGAATCGACCGTATTCTCAGATCTGAATGTGCGGTGCCGATGGATGCTTTCCTGTAGAGTCATAAGGTTGCTTTTTAGTCACCAAACGTCGTCAATTTTCCCCACCTCTTGCATATAGCTCCAATTTATTACCTGTATTGTAGGATTCGGCTGGTGGACTGTTCATATTGAGGCGTTTTCTCCATCAGACGTCCACGATGCTCATCCATTAACACCGGATGTGTTGTTTGAGCTGGTCTATCATCACGGTGCTAGGGGCCGTGTAAATACTTCATAGTCTTCACATGAACAGCTGAAATTAAAGCAGCTGAGATACCCAGGCTTCGTCCGAGAATACACCGTATTCTCAGATCTGAATGTGAGGTGTCGATGGCTTCTTTCCTGTAGAGTCATATGGTTGCTTTTCAGTCACCAGACGTCGTCAATTTTCCCCATCTCTTGCATATCGCTCCAATTTATTCTGCTGGTGGACGGTTAGTCCCCGAGACCCGCCCTCTGTACATGTCACTCGACAAATATATATAGATTCATTGTTTTGGTAGGAAATTTAAGCCATACGACATCGGGTATTGCGGGTTAGTTTTTCTGGGTATTCTTGCATTTACCAGGTTTCTTCCATATTGAGGTGTTTTCTCAATCAGACGTCAACGATGCTCATCCATTAACACCAGATGAGATGTTTGAGCTGGTCTATCATAATTAACCTGGGATGTCGTCCTGCATACCGCAGGTCATGGTGAAAAGAGGTTTCAGCTCCTAAAAGAGCTTATCGTAAGAGGCGGCTAACTGAGGCACCCGTGGAGTTCCCGGGAGTAAAAAGGAATAGAACCCTACCCGTGTGGTTCCCGGATGTGAAAAGGAATAGGACCTAACTTTGTGATATAACTGAAATATACATGTAGTTGAAAGCGACGTTAAATCATATTCACCCACTCACTCACTATCATCACAGCTAGGGTATCTAATTTCGCTTGAACCGGTGCTAGGGCCGTGTAGATACTTCATAGTCTCCACTTGAACAGCTGCAATAAATGCTCGTCCGAGAATCCACCATATTCTCAGATCTGAATGTGAGATGCCGATGAATGCTATACTCTAGATTCATATGAATGCTTATTCGCCAGACGTGGTCAATTTTCCCCACCGCCCTAATTTGAAAACTACCGGTAGTCAAAGTGGAACATCATCTTTAGAACTGTAGACTTAAGCAGATGAAACGGGCGTCACCTCTAAGACAAGAGAGATGATTATATATATATAGTTTCTGATATTTTCTATCCCCTGAATGAACAAGAGAAAACGATGATAGGAAGTTGTATTGGAACGTCGTCAGTGAATAAAGCAATGGAGCAGTTCTGATGGACGTCGATATTATTCGTTGACGAAGGCTAGCTAATTAATGTTGAATCTGACACTTGGTAGCCTTTTGTTTATTTCAGCTTTGACTAATGTGTTGAACTTTGGACGTGCCTCCGGATTCACTCAGTGGCAGCTGGACTTCCCAGAGGCTATATTCCCCACTGGAGACCAGACCGCCGTCGCCTGGGCCAGGTTTACTTGGATCCATAACGATCCCAGTCTAAACGAGATTAGAAAGTAAGGACATACAATTAATAGGAACTTGTGTACCGTCCTTTATTTCATCTTCGCATGCCCAAGTCGAACCTTTGCTGTACATAACACATTTTCTGATCAGTTTACGGTTTAGTGATGTCAAAGCTCTATAAATATTCCGTGGTCCATACTAGGAGAAGTGCAACTATATGACCTCTTTAAACTTCAAATTTGATTGGCCATTCGAAGGAAATGAACATTTACGGTCTGAAAATCAATACAACCACCACTTGTCATATTTGGAAATTACACAGACATCCAAGAAAATCCTCACTGTGCGTGTTGGCAAGCTCAGATCTTGATTGGCTATGTGACATCACCCGCGTTCACGGTTTGAACAATTTACCCCATTCATTAGGTCAAGGAAAATGATGAAACGTTAGTGTAGTATTTAACTTGAAATGTGACGATGCCTTTATGTCTGCTTGACAACCAATCTGATTAAAACTCAGACTTAATAAACCGCTCCTCTATCGGACATGTCGCTGTTGATGCGCTCACCTCAAGAAAATTCATCAGCCTATGGAAGTCTTCAATTTTGGATATGAAACCCTCCAGCCTCTTGTACGGCGTATTTCCATTTGTGACGGCCTGCTGGGCACATTGCACTCTTTCATCAGTTAGGCGGTCTCCTTGAAATGAACAAAATGAACTGAAAATGAGTCTTGACCGAAATGAAGCATACAAGTACACCAAGCAATTTTAATCAAATAAACAAGAACTGGAGATTAGCAGAAAGTGTCAAAAATCATTTGCTCTAGTACTTTTTTTGTCTGTTCTTAGCTGGTTTTCATTACAACGATGGACTGAATGAATCATTGGCATGTAAAACGTGTTTTCTTGCTTTAAGGCCTCACCGACCTGAGCATTGTTGTTGTAATAGCAGATTTCACATTAGCAGAGGGAATGCTAGGTAAGGTATCAAAAAAGTGATTCGCCAGTGTCAATTGTTTGTTTTTTTAATGAAAAAATTCAAAGAAATCTGGTTATGTCCACTTTTTATTGTCAAAACTAAAAATGGCCTTTGCTTAACTATTGCATACCTCCAAAGAGCACTTGATCCACCACGTTATCACCAACTCTTGGTACATATAAGGAAGACAGATGCTTCATCAGTTGAATGACATCTTTGGTTTTCTTTTCATTACAATCGAACAAGGCGAGGGGGAACTAAAAAACAAATATAAACAGCTATTTTATTTACAAGATCTGCATTTAACATTGCCGAGTACATCAGCATTCAATAAACAAAACCTAGCAAGCTCCTGTAAAATGGTGCTGGATGATGAGAATATGCATAATCAATTCAAGTGTATAATCTTTATGAGCACTAATTTGAAATGTACAGTGAAGTATAGACACTCTGGCGAATGGGTGATCAATATCCAATCAGATTTCCATTATCACCTGCTCTGTTTTCTGTCCAGCCTGATCGCTGTACTTGTGTGGAAAGCTTGCTGGATATATGGATGAGAACACCTTCTTCAGACACGGAATATTGCTGACAACAGCTGTTGCCACCAAAAATGTTAGTTCTTTTTTCAACTTCTTCTGGTCCTCAACTGATGGGATGAAATCTTCATTTTGAAGAACCCGGTGTTGTGGAATGCTCACATCTGGGATATCAGTGACTATTCTATCTGTGACCGCCACCACCTGCAAATAGTTTAGAATCGTAAAGATAATAGCAAACTGACTGACCCAGATTGTTTATTGGAAACCCCCAATGCTTATATTTTCATGGAATATGGCAGAATCATTTTATTAGCACAGATTGTGATTCAGGGGAGACAATTCAATGTCATTTGAAGCATGGTTCTGTGACACAAAGTGGCTGCTTCTGACTATGGCATAACTTATAATAAATCTTAAAAATGGCAATTACCAAGCAATTACCTGAAAGAGATGGAGTGAGAGCGTTTTATCCTTTGTAGTCCTGTACGACGGAAGAATATTTCTGTCCCAGTTGTCACCTGCCAGCTGATATTTCTGTATGGGGCTCACTGCAATGCCGCTTTCGAGACAATCCGTCCAAACCTTGTGAAGCTCAACAATCCTTGAACTTAGATGTCCTTCCCACGACTTGAGTTTGATATCCAGGGAGAGTGGAGACATGCAGACACCAAGTTTTGATATCCGTTCGATATTCTGAAACAACATTCGGTAAATAAAAATTCAAACTGGTGATTTTTCAAACTGGAAATTGTTCATCTTTCCTAGATGTTGACCTACATTACCCATATTATATTTCAAAATTAATTTTTCATTTAACACTTTCTTCTTGATTTCATATCAAATATAAAAATTTCACTGACTGATATCATACCGGTACATCCATATTAAGATCTCATTTGCATGAAAATGAAATACAAATATCTCGCCATGAGGGGTGTTTAACGTCGCACTCAAGAATTTTTCACTCATATGGCGACCTTGTCAGTCTGAGGAGGTGGAGGAAGCCGGAGCACCCGGTGAGACCCACTGCCCATCCATATGTTGTAACATCAAGATTTTTGACATGCCTCCTTTTCAAGCTATTAGTTTTGTCTACAAAACAACTATAGACCCCTCCCATTCCCTTCTGGGTGTATATACTTTACGGATACTCCCACTTACTCGTCTAGTACAGCCACCATGCTTCAGAATGAATCCAATCTGGTAGGCCACATTGGACAGCTGCAGGTTTCTTCCCCTTAATGAAACAGAGGCTGCCACAAGGACATGGAGTAGTTGGCGCTTCGACAATTTCTCCTTGGACATGTCGGATGACGGATTCTTCACAATCGCAGATATCACAGATAGGACTGATGGAGCTTCCTTACATAACTCCTCTTCAAGCAAGTGCCATGAAAATCTGCGAATGGCTTCATAAGAGCTGTCATGCAAAAGCGATTTTTTGGACAGTTTACGGGACTCTTCTGCTACAACTTTACATGCGCCTTTGATGACATTGCCAGGGCAACTCTTAACTAAAGTGTCGACAATTGTCTGGGCCTTGTTGGAATCGTCCCTCATGATGGCCTTTAGAAGGGTCTGGTCCGATTCTGACTCCACAACTCGAGATTTTGTTCCACTTGGATAGTGGATTGTAACCTAGAAATAAAACAGTGGAGATAATGTTACTTAAAACTGGCCTGAAACTATTTACATCACCCATATTTTAAATCATGGACAAATTTGCTGGTAATGTAGTAGAAATATTATTATTCAGATCCAAAATTTAAATAATTTGATGTCAGCTTTAAGTAAAAGGAAACTCATCAGAACAAAGCGGAAAGTATAAAAATACACAGAATTTGCAATGATTAGTTGCTACATTGCACTTATGCTCCTTACTGACTGATGAAAATCAATGATTAAGAGGTATTTTGTACAGAATTGGTGCCATATATAGAATGTGTAGCATTTAAAGTTTTCACTTTACTGAAAGTAAAATAACATGAACATAGCATGCAAATCATCAGATACTTACTCAGTTTAATATTTACTCTGATAATAGAAACTTGATTGGTAACGCCAACAAAATACAGGTCAGTAGATCTACATCAAACAAAACAAAGTTAAAGTGTAGCTGGAATCATGGTAATGTTTCTCATGCAGTTGGAAATAACTGATTTGCAACAAAAATGTCATGCATGCATTCTGAAATGGAGACACTCATCATGTGTCTGAATAACCTGCCAGGTGTAACAAACTTTGACAATGATAGGAAGGTACTGTATCTGACAAATTATTTTCACACAATCCTCAGTCCAGTCTGGAATTAATCAGCACGAGCAGTTATATATTTTGAACTATTATCGTTATTGAAAAGAGAAATACAGCAAATGCTATAATAAATGCCTTTGGAATACATTTAATTTTACTCATACTATCAAAATCATAAACTTTCAGGATGTTGTGAGATATGCAGCAAATATCGAGACTTTTCAAACATTGCATTTTTTTGTGAGGAGTGTTACAAAAGCCAACCATCCTAGACCCATTGTTCCTGCAACATTTTTCGTGGTCATCTCAAACGTGGCTTACAGAGAGAAATTTGATTCATTCTTCAGCATGTTCAGTGGCTGTACATGTATACACAAAGCCTTATGAAAAGTTGCCTTGTTGAAATACTTTAGACAGTTTTGTGGACAATAAAATAAATGTTGTACAGTAACACAGCCAGGTCTGAAATGGTTTAGACCTTTATTGTTTTAAGGGGGAATAATGCTAGAAAGTGCAATATTACCATACAAGTTACAACACAATTGTTAATTAATCAATCTAAAACTAAAAGTCAGATCTTCACCAAAATATGCACTCTAGAAAACAACTTGCTTTATCGAACTGTCAATCGTTGTATATCTAGTTTTGGATTTATTAATTTAAAAACCTTGCTGTAGAGTATTACTGCACTTTCTCATATCATTCCCTAATAACCCCCAAAAAATCAGTTAATATATCCTAGGCCTACTTCAACTTTCAACTTCTCTTGGTCTAATCCCAGTTTTCTCCTGGCCTTTGCATGGGGCTGACTTGGTTGTATTTGTGGTGGAATATTCTCACGAGCGATGAACACATCCATGGGCAGGATAGGTATAGTCTTTTTTACCACCACTTTGACATGTTTGAATGGACTGGCGCTGGTCGCGGTCAACGTCCTTAATAATTTGCTGGAGGCCTCTGGCGAGAATACCTGCTGTCTTTTCTCAACTTTGAAGCGCCGAGGGCTCGTAACGAGCACATGGCTGGTCTGTAGCTGCAAATAATTGGCTGATAAAGTTTCGTGGGTCCTCTGAAGCTCCCTGTCCAGTCGTACACATGTTTCCACAAGCCCGTTGCATTTACGACAAATGCCTTGATTGCCGCCGCCAGCGATGTTTCCAGGAGTGCAAAATTTTGTCAACACACCTGCTATCTTAGACAACTTATCAGCGTTCAACCGCAGTTTGTTTTTATTACTCTTGTGTGTCACTACTTCCCCTGTTGTCAGCGTTTCAGTCATTACGAAAGAATAACCACACAAAAGACAAACATCTGCAAGATAATGCGTCTTTCGTGGGGTAACCACAAGTGTCCGATGAACTTCCGCCATGTGTTCACGCGTGAAGAACGGGGATTCCCCCAACCTCGCCACCAGGGGTCGCTCTCCGCTGGAAAATTGGCCGCTCCGACGAACCCCTGGGACGACGGTCGCTGAAAATTGGTCCCATAATACCAATCTCGAAACCAGAGCTATCCGGTCCTGTCCTAGACTGGATACCCGTCTCTATTAATAACGTTGGGATACATAGAGACTGGCCCCGGGTCCTGTGACCTTCGCCTTGGCGGCGACGTCATATCCCATAATGCCTCTCGTGACGTTGATCCGTAAATGTTATAACACACGTGCGAGCCTTACGAGAAAAACATAATGAATTCCACTGTATTCGGAAAGAATATTCGGGAATGAAAAGGCACGAGATATATGGTCTGCTGTAGAATTTAAGGGCTATCTCCATTTAAAAAACTAAAAGATGTACTATTAGTATAATGTATTATGATCATGGATATACTACAGACAAATACATGGTCATAATAATGTGACATTACTGTGGTTAAACAAATGGGGTTTACAAAATTAAAAAAAGGAATTGATTCGACTTCTAGGCTCATAAAAATATTCGTTTTATCATATTTTTAATATATGTTTTTCTACAATGTCTGGAACATGTTCATTCGAGTAACGTGTGCCAACAAGGCATGGAAAGTCAATCTGAGTTTTTGACCATTATCTCGATTTTTTATGTTCTGCAGAAGTGTTGTATTCACGATCCTATGCTACATTCATGATCCTATAATACAAGAAACATGGGGAATGTATTTAGATTTAAAATTAATTGCTGAACTTTCACTGAATGTGACCAAATCTACGTGTAGGCATCTCACGGAAAATTCCCCGCCGGTGAATGGACACGGTATCTTTTCCAGTAATGTGTTCGCCATGAAATACGAGGAAATCTTCGTCAAACTAAATATTTCCGAAATGAGCATCTCCTCAAGATAGAAGAAATACCAGAATTAAAATCGGATATAGATATGGCGAATCTTCCAAATCAAGTGATCAATTTGCCAGCCGTTGCAATTCGTCAACAGAAAGCATTTTCGGTTCTATTCCCATATTATCCTTTTTATGGTTATGGTTATCCTTAATTAAACCTTAATTCTTTCTCTCTCCTGGTTATCCTTAAATGGTTATTATTGCCTCATCTCTGAGATCAGTGTCTTCTCAGATATACGAAATGACTTAACTGTTAAATACAGAAGTAAGCGTATGCAACCGAAACTGCGTAGATTGAAATACATACCGGTACTGGCAAATGTAGCCGTTGGATCGCCGATTACATTTTGCAGAATGCAAACGCGATTATACGTTTCTTTACCTGGAGACAAACTGTTTGCTTGAAAAAAAACAAAACAATCCCAACTTTTTATTCTCGTTTTCAAGGTTTCATAAAGAAGCTTAATAGCATTCAGAAAGCAACTCTATGGAAAACATTGCCGACTATACATGCTACACTGGCTGAAAGTCATACCGTTTCGGGAAGCCATAATTGCAGTATTTGCATGCATCACATGGCAGTGTGACTAAACGTCACAGGACCAACGTCACAGGACCTACGAAGTACGGAAGGAATTAGGACTCCCGACGCGAACTGAACTCTTGAAACCTCCCCCCCCCCCACAAAGTTGAAATCCTGCTTAAATTAAGATGGGCACAGCCCAAGTCAGAATCACCAGCGATTTTCATCAAAAATCACCAGAAATTTTCATCAAAAGTAGGTCAGCTCAGAACTTGCTGGTAACAGTCCGCTAATGCACCTTCATGCCAAAAATCAAGGTTCTAATGTCAATGGTTCTCCTTATTTTGCCGACGGAAGGATCAGGATCGACTCACTTCACTCACTCACTCATTACCGAACATAATGTTTTTACCAAATGCGAACAATACCAATAAAGTCTGGAAACAAAATACATAAGACAAGCGGATTTCACCTTTAGTAATGGCCAGTTATTCGTTAATTGCAAATTTAAGAGTAAGAATATCTCTTATAAAAGCTCCCATCTATCCGCACATGTCCGGTTGAATATCGCTAGATATTCACGTGGACCTTCTTAAAACTAAAACCAGTACGAGGCTTCAGCAAAGATGCATCTGTGGCTTATTTGCTCCCGAGCACACCGGACGAAATTTCCTAGACGCATCTCACAGAAATTAACAATTTAAATCAGTGTGCGAAAAATGAACACCAGGCGCACTGAAGAGAAGATATATTTGATGTCGGCGTATAGTGAATGATGTTACCACTGTTCTCATATACCGAGAAAAACACACCCAGGCAAATCTCTGTCGAGGTTTGATTGGACTGCATTCATGCAGATGATTTCCAACTTGTGAATTTCAAAATTATATTTATTACCATCTGCGCGAACCCAGTCAAATCAAATCTCAAAAGAGATGTCCCTTGGCTTCTTCGCTTTGATGCATAATTGAAGTGGGTGCACCTAGCGCTAGAGTGGTTTTTACAACTGATATGGAACT